>PVJA010036861.1:0-20779 GCA_004027025.1 Myocastor coypus
CTCCTTGACCAGGAAATTTGGGACACCTCTGAGTTATAGGATATTACAGCACAGGTTCTCTTATATCCTGGGTCTTTATTGACCTTGAAGGGCTAGGGCCAAAATATTGGCTATCCTTATAGCCCTTCTTATTCTCCAATTGTCGGTCTGTTAACTTAAATTCTCAACCCTCCAGCAGAAAAGCTTTGTGATACTATTACTCTATAACATAGGTACTGGGCTTATCATCACTGGCTTTCTGAGTATCAAATACCTTTGACTTAGCTTGGAAATGATATTTTCTGACCATCATTGATATTCTAATAACTTTCCATACAATGTGATATAAGCAGCTACACAATTTTGACACAGATATTTGGAAATTCAAGGAAATACAAAATTGTAGCCTGTCAAGAATATGGTTTTTGGCTCAGTCTCTTATTTTCAAGTACAACTCTTGAGAGAATGACAGTAACTGAGTTTAAATAGCATCTTATTCCACATTGGAGGAAAAAATGCAAAGACTAAGTGAGTAAGAAACTACACTAACTAATTCAAAGGACTGAAAAAGATCTCTCCTCATTGAATTTTATACTTAGCAAATATGCCTTCTAAAACTAAAAATAAGGCTGGGCGTGGTGGCTCACGCCTGTAATCCCAGCACTCGGGAGGCTGAGGCAGGAGGATCGGTGCGAGTTCGAGACCAGCCTGGGCTACAAAAGTGAGCTCAGGACCAGCCTCAACTGCATAGCGAGACCCTGTTTCAAAAAGACAAAAAAAAAAAAAAAAAACTAAAAATAAAATATTATACTCAAAATATTTTTATATCTCCAGATGTACCATATACAAAATAACAAAGACCATAATCCAGAAGGCAAAAGAAGTTGCTATATGGTCCTGGATAAAGAATAAAGAGCTCTCAAAATGACAGTTATGTAGGACTATATAAAATATATAATTATATTAGATGAACCCATTTAAAGATTATCAAAGATTTCTACAAAACAGTTATCAATCTTATGCCATGTTATATACAAGCTTTTTCATATTATATGTGTATGTGTGTGTGTGTTAAAGACAAAGAAGAACTAATATAAAGTCAATGGAAAATGGAAATATACTTTTTAAAGTTTCTAATACTAGGAGAAAAAATCATACCATGTCTTATATGTAGATTGTAAGTCAAAGATACAGTATAAATCACAAAACAAAAATTAAAATTAAACAATATTCAGATAGTTAATTAAAATTAAATTAAATGTTTCAAAAATATTCTAAAATTAAAATTAAATTGTGATTCCAACTAATAGGCTAGAATGTTGTGTATCATATGTACGAAACTCTGATCAATTCAGAGTACTTGCATAGTATTTGAGTAGGTTAATATATACAAAAATATCAACTAAGAGAAAATTTTCATGACAGTGAAGAATTAGTAAGAATAAAACATAACATACTTTAATGGCAAATATATGACCATACTTTAATGGCAAATATATGACCAGCATTTCTAACAGTTTGGGGATAGGATATCGAACAAAGTTCTAGTCTCTTCTCTTTTTTTGTTTGGTACCAGGGATCAAACTCAGGACCTTCTGCTTGCCAGGCAAGCACTTACTCTACTGGGCTATCTCCTCGGCCTTCATTCCTTTCTAAAACAAGGGCATTTTATTTATTTGTCTTGCCTTATGGTTCTGGGTAAAGTTTGGAGAACTATATTAGACAGGAGAGATGAGGGTGGATTCTCTTGTTTTTGATTTTAGAGAAATTACTTTGTTTTTCTCCATTTAGTGTGTTGCCAGCAGGTTTATTATAAATAGCCTTTATAATTTTGAGATAAGTTGTTATATACCTTTTTATCATAAATGGATATCCAATTTTGTCAAATGATTTTTCTGCTTCTGCTGAGATAATGGTGCTTTGTCCTTATTTCTATGTATGTGATGTATTACATTCACTGATTTCTGGATTTAAAATCATACTTCCAACCCTAGAAGGAATCCAACTTCGTCGTGATATGTCATCTTCTTATAATCCATTGTATTCTGCTTGCCAATACTTTGTTGAGTATATTACACCAGAATATGTAGCAAACTATATATGTGAGGAGTTATTGAACAAAAACATATATTGCCTATAGGAGACATGCTTTGTCCAGAAGGAAGTTCATAGAC
Source organism: Myocastor coypus (assembly GCA_004027025.1). Lineage (NCBI taxonomy): Eukaryota > Metazoa > Chordata > Mammalia > Rodentia > Myocastoridae > Myocastor > Myocastor coypus. The sequence goes on from PVJA010036861.1 coordinate 2,154, forward strand.
TGAAAGTGAAAGAATAGGAAATTCTATTCCATTCAATTGGAGCCTAAATATAAACAGGAGCAACTATGTCATTTCCAGACAGTAAGAACTTAACTCAAAGCTGGTCAAAAGTCACAAGACGGCTGTTATATCCTATAAAGGAGCAATTTATCAGGAGGTACTAATGATTTGTGCATCAAATTTTGGCATGCTAACCAACATAAAACAAGTATCACTGGACATACAAGAACAAGTAGACACCTATACGGTCATTGCTCTAGATTTTAATACCTGAATCGTATAAACAGATCAAAAAATCAATAGGAAATATCAGAGTTAAAGGCTGCGAGATAGCTAAGTGACATAAGGCATCACATCCTGCCTCAGTTTGATTCCCAGTACGAGAGAGAGAGAGAGAGAGAGAGAGAGAGAGAGAGAATACCAGAGTTAAACCACACTGTTAAACAAATTGACTAAAATGGAAAGATATACACAGTGTTTCATCCTGCAACAGTACAATACACGTTTTTCAACATCAAACAGAACTGTTTCCACATAGACCATGCCTCAGTGGATAAGCATGCTTAAATAAATACAAAGAATAGAAATAATTACCTGCATCTATGCAGAATGAAAGTAGAAATCAACATTCAAAGAAATAATAAAAAGTATACAAATACATAGAAATTATATGATACATTATTGAATAATCAGTCACATAAGAAATTTGAGAAAAAATTGAAAAGCTTGTAGAATTAAATGAATATTCAAGAACACACTAAACCCTGTGGAATTCAAAGAAAGCAATTCTAATGGGAAAATATACTGTTACTATTGTTCATATATCTCAAATATAGCAATCTATCACTAATATTTCGAGAAATCTGAATTATAATGCTCAGCTCATGTTAAATATCACATCTAAATCTTTTACTAATAATTGTGTTTATAGCAGAAAACCTTAGTGCAGAGTTTGTATATTGTTATATTTCTAGGATAATATGTTTGCATTATACTTTTCTGTTTTTTAAACCTATTTTTCTTTTTTTGTGTGAGCTTCTTTTATTTGCCTTTTTCTTTTCCATCCTAGTTCATACAGTATAACATGTTTCTAAATTAAAGTACAATTGAATTTAAATTTGACAGCTGGAAAAGAGAAACAAAATTGTCAAAGGCATAAAAACAAACTTATTTCATGAACTGCTAATATGGCAAGATGTGGAGGGTTTTGATTCTTATTGTTTTGTTTGGCCATTTGCTAGTATGTTGAGTCTTTAATGAATCATTTTAGCAATCACTTAAGCATACTCTGTTCCATGTCCAGAGATAATACTGTAACCTGAGCCAGATATGCTGTGTGGCTGAATTGGCTATAGGAAAGAAAAAGTCTTCACTACCATTAATGAAAACAGACTAAAACCAACAAAATCACAGAAATTATTCACGTTATTTTCAAAGTTAATGGAAAAGGCATATAAACATCAAACCTTTTTGAGGGGTATGAAACCTTTAGGCAGAACAAAACTTGCAAGTATGTATGTGTTGTGTATGTGTGTATGTGTGTGTGTGTGTTGTGTACGTGCTGTGTTTGTGAAATTCTCACAAACAGTACATGTTTTTAAGATTTTCCTCTTTTCTCCAGGAGAAATGCTTGCCAATAAATTTAGAATATTTATATATCCCTAAATAGCCTCTGTAAGAATAGGCAAATGATTTCTGCACAAGGAGACTCACCAGGACTTTTAACTTTGTGACTAAGGGTCTTACTGTGAATCTCAGGCTAACCTGAAGCTCATGGTGATCTTCCTGCCTCAGCCTTTCAAGTGTTGGCAAGAACTTTTGACTACGTATTGACTTTCTTTGTCTTGAATATTTTCATTAGCCCATTCCAGATAGTATTCATGACAAAGATATAGCCTGTGGAAAGTGTGCTATACTACTGATTCCTAGTAATATTAATAACAATGTATACTCGTAGTTATCCAATAATAATTATTTCTCCCTGCCTAAGCTGCTATAGTGCAAAATAAAATTATTTTATCAAACATATAGGAGCTTAAATTCCTAAATCACTATTGAAAGCACTGTGAAGTTCAAAGATAACTTGGAATATAGCGTAGAATTTTGTAATAAATATTCTACTACATTTTATTGGTAAATACATTTTCATTAAAATGACTGTAATGTGACATATTATAGCAGTGAATTAATGGGCTCTAGTAGCATGTGTTTGCTGAGGTTATTCCTTATCTTTTCAAATGCAGATGTGTTTCATAAACTATTGAGCCTTTTGCACTGTACTTCTGCTTGGGGGGCTCTACTTGTTGATAAAATTTTGTTCCTCTTTTTTCTAGGTCTACAAAATATTGAAGTTATTCAGCAAAATCTTTTATTTGAAAGTTTAATAATAAAAGTGAAAGACAAACCTGTCCTCCAGAATTATTCAATGTTTGATTTCTCTTCATCACTTTATATGCTGCTCTTGGAACATATTCTAAGAGACTTTATTCTTATTTCAAACTTAACCATAAAAAAACACTATTTGGCTATCACTACATAACAGTAGATGTTGATCTGTATAGAGCCTTCATAGTGTTCATTACTAGATACCTCACACTCCTCACAAATAAACCAGTGTAAAATGTTGTGCTGCTTTTTATAGTATTTCAGTAATAAATGACAGCATTAGAAAAATTACCACTGACAAATAAGTGGAATTTTCTAATTTTCAAAAGTAAATTCTATAATTTTAAGAGCATGCTCAAGTATGACCTCAACAGATTTTCATATCTGACATGTGGTTTTTATATGAAAATAGCAACCTATGTTTAATAATAAGATTAGATCCTACAGCTCAGCTTCCAGCAACTTTCACTAAGTTATGGTGTTATTATAGTCCAATAACAGACAAGAACACCAAAGTTAAATGACTCACTTATGGTGCATAGCTGATAGATACTGTGGTAAGAACATGCAGAATGCTTATAATGTAAGTATTTCACCATAAACATTTTTGGAGTGGGTGTATCTTACAGAAACTCACCTTGTAGAGCCAGAGATATAGCTCAGCAGACTAAATGCTTGTTTAGCTAAGCGCAGGAGCCAGGGTTCAAGTTGCTGGCACCACATGCCCTGCCTTGGCATGCTAAGCCAGTGAAACAGTCCAAGTGTGGTGAAGCCTATAATCCCAGCACTAGAAAGGCAGAAATCAGGAGGATCACTATGAATCCAAGCTGTGTAGAGAGATGCTGCACAGACACAAAAAGAAACGGACATTGTAATATGTTTCTCTATAAAATCCCGATTGAATTACTGAGAAAGAAAAGTTACTAGGAACTAATGTTAATGTATAACTAAAACAACATTTACACAGCACTTGCCTAGAAAGCATGAGGCCCTGGGTTCAATTCCAGGTACCAAAAAAGCAAATATGTTAACAAAACTAAAACATAATTAGAGGATCCACATAACTAACTGACTCAGTCAAATGTTAGTCATTATGTACTTATTCATGATTCATTATAATCGTGCAACTGCAATTGTGGTAATTGAGCCAGTGTTCGAGTAAAAACTATTACCAGTCTACAACAGAAGGCTGACAAAAATGGAGAGTTTTAAAAACTTTCAGCAATCTAATAGCATATTTTTGAATATAGCAACTAAAAATGTAAAATTATGTCTTTGGATTTTTATTTTATGTTTTAGTATATGTTATCCAAACTTAGTACATAAAGAAATAACAGCTCAGAAAAATTGGTGGTTTTCTAGAAATAATTCAATGAGCATTATCTTGGAGCAATATTATTAAAACTCTTAAAGCTTGCTATTTTTCACTTTGTATACATAATGTCAAAAATCTCTTTAATATACTCAGATGTTTTATGCACAGATTTCTATTATTTGTTTGCTAGAAAGTTAGATTTTTTTTTAATTTTTATTTTTATTAGTATGTTTGCAGTACATAGTGATTACATTCCTAGTTGGTACTTATATGTAACCCATCTCAATTATTTTTTCATTGCCTTTTTTCCTCCCTCTGTCTTTTGGTTCACTTCCTATCGAAAAAGACCTCTCTCCTTTTTTACTATTACTTATCTTTTATTTTTCTCTTTATTTGTATTTGTGTTTCCTCATACAAGAAAAAAACTATATGCTAATTAATTCTGTGTGTCTAATTTGTTTCTCATAACATGGTTTCAAAGAACATCCATTTTATTCACATGACTCAAGTTCATCATTCTCTATGGCAATTTAGTACACCATTGCGTATCAGTACTACATTTTCTTTGTCCATTTATCTGTTGATGAACATGTAGGGTATTTTCAAGACTTAACTGTTATGAATTGTGCTGTCATAAACTTGAGTATACATGTAGCACTGTATTATGATTTTAATTCTTTCGAGGCACCTCAAGAAGGAATAATATCTGGTCAAATAAAGTTCATCTTAGTTTTTGAGTACTCTCCATACTAATTGACACCATAATTATACTAATTAATATTTACACCAACAGTTTAGGAGAATTTTCCCCAACCTTGTGCATCTTGTCAGCATTTATTATCATTTTATTTATTTATTTATTTATTTATTTATTTATTTATTTATTGTGTGTGTGTGTGTGTGTGTGTGTGTGTGTGTGTGTGTGTGTGTGTGTAGGGTCTCACTACGCAGTTCTGACTCCTAGTGATCCTCCTATTTCCTGCCTCCCAAGTGCTGGGATTACAGGCATGTGGCACATATCCGGACTCCATCACCTGCTCAGCGTGTCCGAGAGTGGGGCCACCACGGCATGTGGAGCAAGGGATCAAACCCTGTCCCCTGCGCTTCCCTAAAAGCTCGGCTTAGTCTGCTGAGCTATACTGCCAGCCCTATCATTTTATTTTTTGATGATAGTCATTCTTTCTAGAGTAAGTAAGAATCTCAGTTGTCTTTTAAATTGCATTTCTGTACTGGCCACAGGTGCTGACCACTTTTTAAAATGTATTTATGAGCCATTTGTACTTCTTCTTAAAAGTATCTATTCTTTGGTTTGCCCATTCTTGATTGTGTGTTTTATTTTGGGTTATCTAAACTTTTGAGCACTATGTATATTCAATATATTAGTCCTCTGTCTGCATAATAGCTAGCAATTTTTTTTCTTGCTCTTCCAGTGACCTCTTCATTCTCTTGGATGTTTTCCTGTACTGTGCAGAAGCTTTTTCACTTGATATCATACCAATTTATTGAATCCTAGTACTATTTCTTGTGAAATTGAGATTTTGTTCAAAAAGCCCTTGCCTACTCTTTTATTTTACCTTCAAGAGTTTTATGTATTTAGTCATCCAGTAGATGTTTCTATTTAAACATTTAGAGATTTTATACATTTTTCATGTAATGAGTACAGAGTGTGAGACATGGTTCTAAATTCATTCCTATAAATGTGAATGGCCAGTTTTCCCAGCACTATCTGTTAAAGAGACCATCTTTTCTCAAGTGTATATTTTGGGCCACTTTGTCAAATTCAGATAGTTGAATGCACCTGTAGTTGTTTCTGCATTCTCTATTCTATTCCACTATCCCACATGTCTCTATTTGTGTTTTAATCACTAAAGCTTTCTAATGTAACTTGAAATTCATGACTGTCGTACCTCTTACTTTTCTGTTGTAATTCAGGATTGCTTTTTTCATTCTGTTTTCTGTTGTTTCCCTCATGAAATTTAGGAGTTTTCTCTAGTTCTGTGAGGTCTGTTCTTAATGTTTTGGTCAAATATGAAAAATAAGAACGTGTTAAATCTGTGTATCAGTTTTTCAAATATGGGCATTTTGACTATGTTAGTACTGCCTATCCAAGAACATTGGATATCTGACCATTTCTGATTTTTTTCTTTAAAATATTTTTTCACACTACATTCTGTTATTTTGGCTGTAGAGGTCTTTCATTTCCTTGTTTTTTAGGTACACATGGTTTTTTGTTTTTGGTGCCCAGGACGGAATCCAGGGCTTCCAGCTAGCTAGGCAAGCATTACACTACTGAGCCAAATCCCCAGCCCCTTACTTACTTGTTTATGTTGTCTTAAATACTTCATTTTTCTGATTGTTACTATGAATGTTACATTTTCCTAAATTCTTTCTCAATGAGGTTATTATTGGTGTTAATGAACACTATTGATTTCTGTGTGTTGATTTTGTATCCTGCTACATTTCTGAACTAGGCTATTAATTGTAGAATTCTTCTGGCAATATTGTTTTACTCTTCTGTGTAGAAAGTCATGTCCTCTACAAATAATGGTAGTTTGACTTCTTCTTTTCCTATAAATATCCTTTTATTTCTTTCTCTCACCAGCCTGATCTGGCGAATGTCTCAAGTACCATATTGAAAACAAGTCACGATATGAGACATTCTTTTCTTGTACCTGATTTTAGAGGAAAAGATTCAGTCCCCCCCACACACCATTTACTATGCTGGTAGTAGTATTTTCATAAGTGGATTTTATAAGATTGAGATATTTTCGCCGGGCGTGGTGGCTCATGCCTGTAATACCGGCACTCGGGAGGCTGAGGCAGGAGGATTGGTGCGAGTTCGAGACCAGCCTGGGCTACAAAAGTGAGCTCAAGGCCAGCCTGAACTGCATAGTGAGACCCTGTCTCGAAAAGACAAAAAAAAAAATAAGATTGAGATATTTTCAAATACATCTTTTAAAAGTGACTTCATAGTTACTAATATTGTTGTTTTACTAACTAGGTTTACATGGAATACCAGGAGCGAAAGGAGATACAGGACCTCCTGGATTTGATGTTCCAGGACCTCCTGGGGAAAGGGGTAGTCCAGGGATCCCTGGAACACCTGGTCCTATGGGACCTCCAGGATCACCAGGGATCCCGGGAAAAGCAGGGGCCCCTGGATTACCAGGTTTGTTTAATATTTTCTCTCATTTTTTCATTCTTGGATTTAATGAGACTCTACTAAATTATTCTTGTCCTTCTCTTTTCCAAATTGACTCTTGTCTGTTAAGTAATTGTTAAAATTTCCTTTATTGTAGGAGACTCCATTCATTGTTTGTACTACACATTTTTTTCTGTTAGAATTCTGATCAAACATTTTGTACAGTTTTCTTACACTAAGGAGACTCTATGATATAAAATATTATTGTATAGTGAAGAACACCAAACGTTCATGTTTAAACCAACATTGTTACTTTGCTTAAGATCCTGCCATTAAAAATCAAGAGATAGTTTTCCTGGGTTTATCTGTAACACATATAACCCCAATTAACATAGTTAGGACCAAAAGCTCTGCTTGTTTGGTGGATCTTCTCTGCCCCTTGGGTGTATCTTGGCTCACATAGCTTCTCATCACACATAGTGCCTTTTCATATGGCTTGCACTCCTTACATCTTAATAGTATCAGTATAACTTTAACCTTTTATGGCAGCTGGCTTCAAAGAAAAAGTATCTCATAAGCCAAAAAAAAAAAAAAAAGAATGTTCCAGCAGTCCTAGGTAAAAACTACCAGACTTCTTATGATCTACCTTGATAGTTAAACAGTGTCATGATGTTTGAAGATAATACAGGGTCAGCCTAGATTTTAGGTCAGAGGAATAAACCAAGATGCGTATACTGGGAAGTATTCCTTACTGGGAAACATCTTTGGAGATTAGTTGCCATGAAAAGACTGGGGCTATAAGTAGTCATAATGAGCATCTGTATCTTCGAGTATTTGCTATAATGGGTGTCAAGATTCTGCAATAGCACAAAACTTACTTTTTACCTTTCTAACATCAAAAGAGGTAAATGTTATTTGTTTGTATTCTTCAAAGGAAGCAAAGGTGAAATGGGTATGATGGGCCCTCCAGGACCACCAGGACCTTTGGGAATTCCTGGCAGGAATGGGGTACCTGGTCTTAAAGGTAATATATGGAGTTTGCAAACTAAAATATAAGAGAGTAGAAAACAAACATCACTCTATATTACAGGGAATATTTTTATACACTGCTTTAAAATAAGCAGTAATTAGTATTTTTTTTCTATGTGGCATGTCATTTTAAGTTTGATGGCCTACTTAGTTTGGTAAGGACTAATTTTTTTTGGTTGTTGTTTGATTAGTCAAAGAATTTCAGAAGGAGGAGGAACTGTTATTTATGTTTTATTGTATATGCACACAAGTAACTTAAGTTGCCTGTATATTTTGAAGGCCTACTAGGCTACTTAAATCTCAGTTATATAAATACCTTTATACATATTAGTTGTGATCAATAAATCTGATCTGTTGTTCTTCCTCATACATGCTGATTTTAGGTGATACTGGCCTACCAGGTCACCCAGGACTTCCTGGGCCTTCAGGAGAAAAAGGTGGTAAAGGAGAACCTGGCCTTCCAGGCCCTCCTGGACCAATGGATCCAAATCTCCTCACCTCAAAAGGAGAAAAGGGGGAACCTGGTTTACCAGGTGAGTGAATATAATCATGTATTCACAGAAACATATTTCTACTATGTCAACATTTTCGTTTTCTCTCTTTTGTTGCTGGAAATCAAACCTATGAGGGTAGTTTGTACTAAGCACATACAGTACTACTTAGCTGTACTCCCACCTCCTAAAGTTTAATTTTAAAATTATATGAAAATTAACTTATTATACAGGACATACAAACAAAATATACTTAGGTTCATCAAATTTTGGCAATGAATATTAATTTTTATTTAAATCATACAGGTGCAATGATAATTTTTGAGTATTTTCTTTGTTGTTTACCTATGTTGAGCTATGAGGTTTTAAAACAGAGTTAGACTAACCTTCAAGCCATTCACAAACAAGTACACTATCATAATAAATAGAAAAGTATATATAGGCACAGTCACTTGGAAAATAGATTTTGTTGATTAGGAAATTTGCTAGTCCTTTTCATTTTTTCCATTCAAACCAGATTTGGATGACGTCTATTATTTTAGTGCAGTGTTTTAATATCCATATGAAACTTGGCTTTTAAATATAGTTCATTGTTATTCTACTTAGAAGAAAAAGTCTTCAGCTGTGAGTAGCCATTCTCAGCACTTGTGTTATGTATGGAAGACAACTATATTTTTATAGTTTTTTATTAGAAGCAAATAAGGCCTTCAGTACATGAGACTTTTAATTTAAAAATAAACTTTTTTCTGTAGAAGTGTGATATGATCAGAAGAAAGTACAGATAGACATACGTCAGCATGCAGAGCACTTATAGAAAATAGATTTCAAAAAGCACTCATAACTAAAATTATTCTTACAAAAAACCCAAACTTTACTAGTTATGCTAACTGCAGCTTCTAGTAAATTTTAACTCTTTTTGTGTCTTAACCATTAACCTGTATGTTGTCTACATGTGAGTATGTTTATGTGCAAAGATATTTTGTTTCCCAATAAATGCCATTTGGTGATAATTTTTCCTCAAAACTGTTTGAAATATTGCAGTTTTGTGCAGTTACAAAAGAGGGAAATCTGTATCATGGCTAAAATGAGAGGTACCTTCCTTGACTTATTCCTTGCAAGTCCTCTTTTCTCTTTCAGCTATGCTTTCTGCATAATAGAGGCAGTAAAGTATACTTATCTTTTCTGTAGCCCTGTTAAAGAAACTGACTTTATTAAGTGCTCTATATTTCTTTTCTTCTCTCTCTCTGTCTCTGTCTCTGTCTCTCTCTGTGTCTCTGTCTCTGTCTCTGTCTCTCTCTCTCTCTCTCTCTCTCTCTCTCTCTCTCTCTCTCTGCAATTTGGGGAAGAGTCTACAGGGTGTTCATGGTCTCACTACTAAATCATACTCATAGTGATCCACCTTCTTACAACCTCCCAAGAGCTGGGATTCCGGGAGTGCACCACAATGCCCAGTCTCAATTGCCTCTCAGCATGCCACAGGGTGAGTCAGGAACAGCAGGCCAGGGGATTGAACCCCCAGCCCCTGCACCTGCTTGCAAGTGTTTTAATCTGCTCAGCCATTTGGCAGGCCCTGCTCTGTATTTCTTCATGTTAGATGTCTTGGTTGCTCTTCAAATAGCCAACACCCAAAATAAAGAAAAAGTTTATTCAGCTCACAGTTACTGGAGGTTTCAGTCCCTATTTGGCTGGCTCCAATGCTGAATGGAACAGGACAGAGAGTATCCAGTTCATGGCAGTGGGACAGTAACAAATGATGCCAGAGGCAACCGACCAACTAGGTCAGCAGAAAGTAATAGAGAGAGTCTGTTTCTCTGTCTTTCTTATAATACATTCAAGTTCTCTGCCTCAGGATATCCACCTCAGGCAATACTCATTATCCCAGCAGTACTCAGACCCATAATCCCAGTGGATCATGAGTTAATCTTAAATTCTAGAAGTCCCATCCCTGCACTTGACTTCATGAGGCTTTGGAGGAACAACTAGATACAAACCACAATATTAGGTAAATAAAAATCAGCAGGTTTTGGTGCGAATGCAGGACTAATTGTTTGTGCTATATCAGAAAAATCACCAAATCTTCTATTTTATGTGTGGTTCAACACTAGAATAGCTCGTTTTCCGCTACTCACATAGTGGATTAGCAATAATCTCACTTGTATTTTTTACATGCTTGGAAGGTATTCCTGGAGTCTCTGGACCAAAAGGCTACCAGGGTTTGCCTGGAGATCCAGGTCAACCGGGGCTGAGTGGACAACCTGGAGTACCAGGACTACCAGGTAAGCAAGACAGAACACTTGTGGCTTTTATTTTTTTAATGTAATTGATTGGTGCAGTCTCACTACACAGCTGATTCATGGTGATCCTCCTGCTTTCAGCATCCCAGTGCTGGGGTGACAGACATGCACAATTTTACCTGGCCTCTGGCTGGCTCAGCCTAGCCTGGGGGCAGGGATGGCAAGGCATGTGGTGCAGGGATCAAACCATAATCCCTGTGTTTGCTTAAGTTTGCCTAAGCAGGCACTTTAGTCCTCTGAACTATCTAGCTGGCCCTCTTGTGACTTTTGGATAGCTGACCTTAAGCAATAGTTATGTATATGCATGTTTGATAGTGGTTTGAATTCATTTCCAGTAATGTGCTTGGGTAGCAGCTGAAATATGGCCTTCCTTTTGATAGAAACGTTGCCATTTAGGCAAAGTTTCAATGAACAAGAGGTCTAGGGTATTTTGCATGACTCATTGTTTCTTTTTAGGTAGCAGAGTATACCTACAAGTATGATTCAAATGATGTGCTGTGTTTTGTTACATATATTGTGACATGCATAAGTAAGACAGTTACTTTGTGTGAGGTTGAATTACTTTTTCTTTTCCATTTTTTGGGAGGGGCTTTAAACAAGTTAGTTATTAATTTATACAAAAACAGATATCTACTGATTCTATTTTAAAATTTATGAGGGCTAAAAACCTCACAGTTTCCCAATGTACTCTATTACAGCATTAATCACCGTTATGGTAACAGTTCTTTTTTATTATTCTACATAAAACTTTTTCCTGCTGCTTAAGCCATTTTTTTAGTTTGATGCATAAAGAAATATAGAACAGCTTGTCCTCATCCCTTAAAAGCCTGAAGTTCATTTATTTGCTTTTACATCCCATTTTGCTGGGATACATTTGGAAAGAGGAATTCTTTGATCTCTCGCTCACAGCTTTAGCATTTTATTCCCCAGTTTAAAAGTTCTGGTGAAAGATGAGAAGCTCAGGACAATAATAGCAAAACACCTGCATGACATCACAGAACACAGGCACAGATGTGTAAGAAGGCACACAGTGGCCATGGCAGGCATGCATGACTGTCTTGTACCTCTACATCAACATTTATCTGTCTCTGGCCTAACGTATGAGGGTTATATCACGAAAGGTCTTCACTTTCTCATTTTCTGGTCTCTTATGACTAGGTTATACATGAAAATGCTGTTTTTGAATATTTATAAACAAATTTAATAGTAAAAGTAGTTATATATATTTAAATATAGCACATAAGATAGTTTCAATTGTTTTCGAAGAATAAAGAAAGTTTCCCAGTAATTTTTTCTTATTTTAATAAAGTTGTATTATGAGAGTTGTACTACTATAGTTATGATGTAAAATGTTCTTAAAGAGATCTCTTAGGCATCTTTTGCCTTTTTCATGATGAGTTATATCTGTGCCACTTAGTAACGTATTAAGATTTAATTAATCGAATTCTGTGCTGGTGTCTGCTTGTCTTAAGTATATTTATTTGAATTTTTTAGGTCCCAAGGGTGACCCTGGTCTCCCTGGCCAGCCAGGACTTATGGGACCTACTGGACCTAAAGGAAACATAGGTGATATGGGTTTTCCAGGTGAGTGATGAAAAGTTCCTAAATATTGGTACCATTAAGGGAAGGTGGTTAATATATTTTTATTAGAATACAGACTAATATAGAGCCTATAAATGCAGTTCAGTGGTAAGGACTTACCTAATATATGTGAGGACCTAGGTTTGAACCCCACTACTACAAAAGGAGACAGACAGACAGACAGATGTGTGTCAGTAGAATTGGACTGAGGCCATTTCTAAAGTAATAAGAGCTCTTGCTACAACAATATTTGAAGTTCTAATGGATAGAAACTTAAATAATTTAAAATATTGAATTCAAGAGACATATTTTCATTTAAACATTCTTAAAGTCCGCATATATATATATATATATATATATATATATATATATATATTTTTTTTTTTTTTTTCCTGGTTGTGAAGATCAAAATTCAGAGTTGAATTTTCTGAGTTGTCATTGTTTGGGATCATTTTGCTTGTTCATATATGTCTTAGATGTGCCACATGTTGACATTTTTGTGTGATATAGGGTATTGAAACTAGGGCCTTTATACAAGTCTCATCCCAACTCCTCTATTTTTTGAGTAAGGGCCTCAATATGTTGCTAAGTTACCCAGGCTGAGCCCAAACTTGCAATCCTTCTAACTCAGCCCCCTGGAGTTCTGGGAATACAGGCATGAACCATACTGCTCAGCTCAAAATATTCTGAACTTTCGCTTTCTTTTTAACAGTGCCAATATTCAAATCCAGGGTCTTACAGCAGTAGGACACTAGAAAAATGCTCTATCACTAAGCAACATTGCAAGCCTAAGAATAATTTGTAAAATGCTTCACCAGGTCCTCAGGGTGTGGAAGGACTTCCCGGACCTCCTGGAGTCCCGGGACAACCTGGCTTTCCAGGATTACCTGGACCGAAAGGAGATAAAGGTGATCCTGGTGTTTCAGGCATTGGTCTTCCAGGTCTTGCTGGCCCAAAGGTAATCAAATAACAGTCATGTGCCTCAGCAATTGTGATTTGTATTTAATACTGTATTTATTGCTAATGCTTCATTAAACAAACTGGAGTGAAATTTCATATTCTTAGAAAGAGATTTGTTCTTTTATGAAATAAGATATCTCTTACCATTGAGTCATGGAAAAAAATTGGCAAAAGCTTTCTGGACTTTTGGTTTTTCTTCTATCCTATGTCTGAGTATATATATATATATATATATATATATATATATATATATATATATATATATCATTAAACAGAAAATGTATTTTTGCCTAGTTTCATTTTTAACTTTTAGAGATAGAGTTGTGGATCATTTCCTAATATTGTTATTAATATAAAAATATTTACAAAGTGACATTAACAATTAGTGGAAGTATAGCAGTATTCTTTTGTGTGTGTGTGTGCTTTTTATTGAGACAGGGTCTCATTGTGCAGGTAAGGCTGGCCTTGAGCTCACTTGTAGACCAGCCTGGTGTGGAACTCACAACAATCCTCCTGCTTCAGCCTCCAGCATGATGGGGCTACGGTTGTGCACCACCATGCTCAGTTTTTAATAAAGTAATATTCTTAACTTAGCATTGAGGAAGTTCTTTAAATTCAGTTTAACACTTCTTTACATCCTCAGTCAGGGAAAACTTCTGTGGAACTTCTTACGTAATTAAATTTAGAACCATTGCACTCAACACAAATTTACTAGCAAGTATTTATTTCCATTAAAAATGGTACTAACTACCTTAGTCATGCAGTCAGATCATGGAGCTAAACAGTATTAGAATAAGAAATGTGATTTTCAGTTTATATACAAATAAAATTCACAGGAAAGCAGGAATTTAGGGAGCTACATCATAAATATAATTTCTTTTTAGCAGTATGCAAATGATAGCAGTTTAACTGTCCAATAAACTTAATGTCAGAGATAAGGGAAATTTCTATGTATTAATTTCAGTTTAACAATGTAAGGTTTTGTGCAGTGAATATAAATTTGTCTGTGATCTTTACATTTTACCAGTAATGTAGTAATGTACACTTTTATTAAAAACTGAAACTATAGAACTATAAAAACAAAAATGCAGGGGCTGGTGAGAGAGTTCCATAGCACAAGTGTCTGCCTGGCAAGTGCAAGGCTGTAAGTTTGAAAGTTTGTACCGGGTCTAGAAGAAAAAAAAAAAAAAAAGATAATCTCGCTTGGCCCTTTTTTCTCCTTCCCTTACTTATTTTATCAGGTCTCTCAGTAGCTAATGTACCATAAAGTCTTTACTTAACCCCTATGACTTCAAGAAAGAATTCTACCTATTCTATCTTCCAGCACATTCAATGTTTCTGTCATTTATTTATTTATTTATTTATTTATTTATTTATTTATTTATTTATTTTCATTTATATCTTTGGTACAGGATCTCACTCATGAGCTCAGACTCATAGTGATCCTCCTGTTTTCAGCCTCCCCAGAGGTGGGAGTGCAGCACCATGCCCAGTGCTGTGGCTAGATCAGTACACCTTGGGGGTGGGGCCAGTGAGGCATGCAGGACTGGGGATCAAACCCGGTCCCTGTGCTTGCCAAAGCAGGAACTTAGTCTTCTGAGTTGTCTCTCCTGCCCTCAGTGTTTCTCTTTTAATACTTAGATCTTTGATAAATATTGATATTAGGTTAGTGCATGGTAAGAGATATGGGCCTATGTTTAATTTTCAGCATATGGGATTTGAGTTTTCTCACAACACTTTTTAAAGAGCCTATCTTAGCCCAGCAGAATAAGCACTTGCCTGGAAAGTGCACGGTTCTGAGTTCAATAATCAGTACTACACACAAAAAAGCCTGTCTTTGTTCCAGTGATATTTTATGACCCCTTTGTCCCTTTGTCAAAGTTAGCTGACTCAGTGTGTTTGGCATTATAACTATATCATCTATGTTACTCCATGAATCTTTTGCTTTGTTTTGTGTATGTATGTATGTACCATGCTATTTTTATCACAGTAGCTTTGTAGTATAATTTCAAGTCAAGCATTGTATTGCTTATGAGTTGCTGTTATTGCCATCCAGAATTGAAATTCCTTTTTTAAGTCTTCCCTATTCAGATCTTTTATAGTTCCAAATGAATTGTTGGATTGATTTCTCTAATTACATGATGTACACTATTGCTATTTTGATTGGGATTACATAAAATGTGTATAACACTTTTGGAAGTATGGCCATTTTCACTATATTGGATCTTACTAACAAAGAACAAGGGATATCTTTCCAATTGTCTCATACCCTCTTCAGTCTCCTTTGTGATAGTATTATAATTTTTAATGTAAAGTTCTTTTAATTCCTTCCTTATATTGATTCTTAAGTAATTCATTACCCTTGATGCTACTGCAAAAGGTGTAGTTTCCCTAATTTCTCTCTCACTGAACTTGTTGTTCTTGTATAGAAATGCTCTTGAGATTTTATATATTGAATTTTATATATTGATTTTATAATATTGAATTTACATCCAGCTATGATACTGAATTGAGCTCTTAATTCTAGGAGTCTTTCAGTGGATTTTTGGATCTTCTATGTGGAGTATCATGCCATTATCAAATAATGATAAGTTAAATTCTTGATTTATTATGCACATTCCAGATTTCCTTCCCTTTTCTTACTACCCAGGCTAATTTTCCAAAACTATATTGATTAGGTGTGGTGATTATGAGCATTCTTATCTTATTCCTGATTTCAGAGATAAAGCACTCAGATTGTAACCACTTAGTGTGATGTTTGCTGTTGGTTTTTCATACATGATTTTTATCAGATTCAGATACAAACGTACCATTCAAATTTTCTTCATGGTCTGTATGGTGAATAGATGTTGGCCTTGCCAGATACTTTTTCTGCATCTATTCAGATGCTCAATGGGCTTTTGTTCTTGTTTGTGCTGATGTGGTTCATTACATTTATTGCATTGTATAGGTTGAACTCTCCCTGCACTAGCTGGGATGAATCCTACTTTGTCACAGTGTCTCAGCTTTTTTTATTATTTATTGCATTCTATTTGCTAATATAATATTGAGGATTTTTCTGTCTACATTCATTAAAGTGATTGGCCTGTAGTTACCTTTTTTGTTGTTCCTTTTTGTAGTTTTGAAATCCTCTTAAGGTGTGCTTCCAAGCTGGCCGTGGTGGTCCATGCCGGTAATCCCAGCACTTGGGAGGCTCAGGCAGGAGGATCGGTGCGAGTTCGAGACCAGCCTTGGCTATAAAAGTTGATAGCTCAATGCCAGCCTGAACCGCAGTGAGACCCTGTCACAAAAAGACAAAAAAAAAAAAAAAAAAGGTGTGCTTCCAGAAAATGCCTTTGAGAGAACTATTCCCTTTTCAGTTTCATTAACGCTGCAGAGGAGTCGTGCTGTTGACTTTCTAATATTCTTGTAGAATTCATTTATGAATCCATCGGGATGAGCTGTTTCTATGGGAGTTAATTTCTTTCTCCACTTCAATGATTAATATTTGCTTGTTTAGAATTTTATGTCTTCTTGCTGTAGCTTTGGTAATTCATAGACACCTGGGAATCTGTCCACTTTTTCTGTATTTTCCATCTTGTTAAAAGTACAAGTTTTCAAAGTAGGTAGCGAATTTCTACATTTCTGCAGGATCTTTGTTATTTCTAACAACTATTTTATTGCTAATTCCATGAATTTGAGGCTTTTATTTCAACCTGTTTTGATAAGGTTGGCTAAGGGCTTATCTAATTCTATTTAATGTTTCAAAGAACCAACTAGACATACTACAAAGTAACCCCAACTGTGATCTTGTCATACTGAAAAACTTTTGCATAGCAAAAGAAACCATCAACAGAGTAAAAAAACAAACACAGAATATTAAAAAATTGTCAGATGTTACTGAAGCAAAGCACTAAAATCTAAAATATATAAAATAGTTAAAAACAATCAGACTCCAGAATTTAAAGACCCTATCCAATCCATCAACACCTGAAAGTAATAGACACTTTACAGATGGAAAAATATAAGCAGTACATAAATATATGAAATAACATCACAAACCATTTAGGAAATGCAAATTATAACATGAAGATGCTATGTCACTCCAGAAGGGTCATCAAGATATTGACCTACAACAAAAGCTGGTGGTGTTGTGCAAAAAAAGGAATCATTCCATATTCTTGGTCAGACGATAAGTGGGGTACAATCAATACGGAAATCAGTATGGAGAGTCCTGAAATTCTAAAACTAGAGGTTCCATTTGCCTCTACTGTGCTCCTTCTTGTTTTCTATCTGAAAAAATTAAAAGCATCATAGCACAATGATATATGTTTGGTCACGTTCATGCCAGCCAATTTGTAATAACTAAGTCTTGGAAATTTCTGAAATGTCCATCAGTGATTGAATGGATGCAGAAGAATACATATATATATATATATATATATATATATATATGTGTGTGTGTGTGTGTGTGTGTGTGTGTGTGTGTGTATGTATACACACACACAAACACACACAATGGAGTGCTTCTCCACTATAAAGAAGGATGAACTTGAGACATTTTAAGTAAATGAATGCACCATAAGCTCCTAATTTTAAGTGAATCAGACAGATATGATCAAATATCACATTATTTCTCTTCTGTGAGACAGGAAAATAATAAATAAGAATCAAAATTGATGACCAATATTGGAAAGTAGGAAGAAAATATTTAAATGGGAAAATGAGCAGAGAAGGGAAGAGAAAGAGAAGGAAGGGGAAAAAAAATGACAGAAGGAAAGAAATGGAAACAAACCTTTTGTAATGAGGGCAAGAAAGTTTGAACTAAGAGGAGAGAAGTGGGGGAAAAGAATGACGATATGTCCTGTGCAGCACAAGTTTCCTATAAAGATTGATATCAGTATTACAGTATTATATATATATATATATATATATATATATATATATATATATATATATTCCATATACCTTAAAATGCTGCAAAAATAGTTGATGCATCAACTGAGTTTATAAGCATAAGATATTCACATATTTAAAACCAAAATTATATATACATTTCAGGAAAAGAGAGAATTATATAAATATTTTAATACAAAATTTACTAAAAAATCATGAGATTAATGCAAGCTACCTTTGGCTTCCACCGTTACAAGAAGTGCTCAGTGTTTTGGCTGTTAGCTTCCAGACAGTGCAGCGAACTGCTGGATGGGTAACTTCGGTCACTGAGATAGGAGCATATGCATTTTCACTTTCTTCTCTAAGTGCTGGCAGTATAGTGGACTTTCTATGGTGTATGACATCCTCTAGCGTCCCACATATGAGAGTTAACACCACTACCTGAAAAAATGTCACGCCATTTTTCTTTTTCTGAAGTGTATAAACATTTTTTGGTAGACTGTGTGTGTGTGCGTGTGTGTGTGTGTGTGTGTGTGTGTGTGTGTGTGTGTGTA
>PVJA010036862.1:0-20756 GCA_004027025.1 Myocastor coypus
AAAAAAACCAAGTAGGATGCAGGAAAATACAATTCAACAACTGCAAGATGATACAAAGTTGAACAATGTAAGATTAATAGGCCTCAATGAGAAAGGAGTCAACATAAATGTTTTAAAAACAATATGCGCAGAAGTAACAGCAGAAATTTCCCAAACATGGGGAAACAATTTGACATTCAGGTAACTGAAGCATATAGAACTTCAAATAAAATCAACCCAATTAAAACCACACAGAGACATATAATAATCAAGATCCCAGAAATTCAGCACAGTAATAATATACTAAAAATCGCTAGAGAAAAGAAGCAGATCACATTTAAAGGACAACCTATCAAAATAAAGCAGATTTCTGTTCACAACCATCAAGTCAAGAAGAGTAAGGAGCAAATTACTTTAAGTCTTAAAAGAAAGCAAGCTCCAACCCAGACTGGTGTGCCTGCAAAACTCTCTTTCAAGTTTAATAGAGAAGTGCAATACTTCCATGACAAAGAACAACGAAAGAATTTCATGATCACAAACTCAAACCTAGATAGGCTACTAAAGGATATTCTAGAGAATGACCACAACTCCATGAAGAAGACTGGAAAGAACCCACCAAATGGGGCAAACAGTCAAATACAGGAACAAAATAGATATTTAAAAAAAGCAGTCTTTCAGTTATTCTTTTCTATACAGCAGCAAAATAGTTCCATCAACATATTCTACAAATGGACTTCTGCATCCTATAGGTCATGATTCTGTCCGGGTATACAGGGGAATATCAAGGAAATAACAGTAGCTTAAACCCACAAGTGACACCTGGCCACCAGTAAGCGTCTTGGACACTGTCTATGTTCATGACATACTAGAACTTTTTGTGATATCCTATCCCTAAACTGTTAGAAGTACTGGTCATGTATTTGCCATTCCATTATTTATGTTATGTTTTATTCTTAGCAATTCTTTACTACAGTGAACACTTTTTCTTAGCTGAATTGTTTTGAAATATTTAATCTTCAATTAATATTTAATTAATTTTCTGAATATTGTTTAATCTTAATATTTGTTTTAAGATTTATACTGTATCTTTGACTTACAATTGACTTTTAAAACATGATATAATATTTTGTCCTCATATTTGAAACTTTAAAAACTGTATTTCTATTTTCCATTGACTTTGTTACTTCTTCCTTGTCTTTTCCACACTAATAGATCTCTATTTTACTCTTTTATTCCTTTTAATTATAGTCTAGTTTCTTTCACACTTACTCTTTTTTTCCTATTGTGGAATAAGATATTTAATTTTGTTCTGTATTAGCTATATATATATATATATAGCTAATACAGTATTAGCTATATATATATATATATATATATATATATATATATAGCTAATACAGAACAAAACTATATATATATAGAACTATATATATACAGAACAAAGCTATATATATATAGCTATATTTTTGGACAATTTCATTTTTGTGTATTTTGGTATGATTTAATTCAAATTTTTGTGTAAAAGTTTCCCTTTCAGGAAATGTGCTATAATTTCAACTAAATTCAGAAATTTCAAATCTTTATATATTTATGGGCAATCCCTTTTATGTTGAGAATTCTAACTATATGAATATGAGTTTCTTGATTTTGGCACAAAGTGAACTGTAAAAAAAAACTACTATAGAAGAAAGAAAAGATGACTTTTATAGGAAAAATAACAATATCATCTTTATATTAAGAAATAATGATAATACTTTAAGCAAATATTCCTAAACTCTCAGGCATATTCTGACCAATGTAACCTGTGCTGGAATCACTTGATTTTATTGTCCCAGACCTGATTTTAGAGAGATTTACATGAGCTGTAAAGCCACCTATGAACATCATGACAATATGAGACACTGATATCATCACAGCATGTGGAAAGATGTACACAGCTACCTGGGACCAGTATTCCTTACAGGCAAGGGAAAATAACATTTTGGGGAAAGTGAGATCATCAATCTTGATACTGAAAAACAGTTGTCTTTTGTGTGACTCTACATACAGCTGTCTGTAGACACACATTAGTAATTATAAATTTTGAGAAGACTCAGTATGTTTGAGAGGTAAAAGAGATGATATATGCTTGTTTCCTTGAAATAAACTGTTAATATTTGCATACATTATGTATTCTTATGAATTTTTATTTATATCATTGGTCACCCACCAGAAAAAAAAAATATATATATATATATAAATTTTTATATGTATTTCCCTGAATCTATATTGTACAAACACTATAAACACCAGCTTACCATTTTACTGCTGCATGTTTTGTGTTCAGAATAACTCAATATTTATCGCTTTGACCCATTTGAGGTATGGGTGTGGCTTTTCTCCTAGGCTTTACAAGCTTTAATATTACAGAATAAAATGGCTGAGTCAAAAAATACACTATTTTGAGACTCAAATACATTGTGTAAGCCAAAGATACTACTATGTAGACATGGTAGGAACTAACATCATTTGAACTCCTGAGTTTCAGTTCCTTCTCTGGTAAAAATATGATCAACAATGCAGTATTCCAAATAATCTACCACATTTATGTGTCCAAATAAAAATAACTGTATTACGTGCACCTATAGAAAGCCTTATTCATTCCAAGAAACTAATAAGTCAATGGTAAATTAGCATTAAAACATTTGAAAGTGATTAAAAATTAGCTCTACTTTTGATTATTTTGTCATAATGTAGGAAATGTTTCTATATATCTGAGTGAAATTTTATGTCAAAGGAACTTAAAGTTGTATATTTAATTCCATTTACTCTCAAAGGAAATCAGTGGGCATACCACCAAATACCATAAAATGGGATGAAATATTATTAATAAATGATTTAGACAAATTTATAAAGATGTAAAGGTTCCAGCCCCGACCCGGTACTAGCCAGGCCCACGCGCCCGCCGCCGGTAAGCTTCCTCCGCCCCTCTGCCCCTCCTCTGTGTTCCTGCGACTAACTTCCTGTTCCAGCCCTGACCCAGCTGGGTCAGGATCCTTGGCCCGCCTTCCCCTTCCCCGCTCCCCCCCCCTTTTTTTTTGAACCCCTCCAGCCCAAGCTCCAATACCGAACCCATCAAACATCTCGTCTGGCAACCCTTCTGGTCCACGAGAATACCAGGACTACTCAATCCCAAAGCTCCACCTCCACCTACACACCACACCCATGGGGCTTCACAGCAGCTAGCAGCCTGAGCTCCAACACAGAGTCAGGAACCTCTGTAGAGGAACTAGTTTGGAGTCCCAGACCAAATGCCCATAGACACAGCATAACACCACCAAAGAGCAGAGGTCGCTTCCATACAAAATGATAACAACAAGGAGTAGGATGCTATCTCAGGGCCCCTGCCCACCCAAACCAAATACAGAAGACACTACCATGGAAGAAAATGGGAATCATGCAGATGAAACCTCTGAATTGGTAGCATCTGAGGCAGACAGAGAAGTGCAGAAAATTATAGAGCAACTGAGATCAGAGATAACATCTGAAGTAAAAAAAGAAATACATGAAAGCTGGAAAACAAAAAATGTTACATCTTCTTAATGGAATTATACAAAATGCACAAAATTTCTGATTTTACCAGGAAGATATAGAAATTATGTTTTAAAAGAACTTGAAGATTTAGCTCAACTTTCATAAATCTCACCTGCATGTTAGTAACATCACTTCAAGGGGATTTCATTTACATAGAACAAGATGCTCAGTTGCAAAAAGGATAAATTGCTTGCTAAGTTGCACGCATGAAGCTCAGGAGAAGCAGTAAGGTATAGGAATCAAGACATAAACTTGAAATAAGAGTGCCAGATCATCAGCGCAGCTCCACCACATGCCACTCACACAATGCAGAGCTGTTACTGACATCTCTCTGATTCACATTTTTAATCCAGAATGAATGGAGGACAGAAAACGCCTAGAAAATTCTGTATTCTTCATGCCATCCTTTTAGCATACAAGAGTCAAAATAAAGTACTTACATTCAATGTTCGATGTCAGTTTCATTTTTAGTATCAGATTAAGAGTCTTGAGTTTCACCCACCTGGCTACAAATGATGGAATTTTATTATGTCATGGCTGAATATTATTCCATCACATGTACATACAACATTTTCTTTCTTTTTGTATTTTTTAGGGAGGATCTAGAGAGTGTTCAGAGCCTCACTACTTGATTGGACTTTTAGTGATCCACCTGTTTACAGCCTCCCAAGAGCAGGGATTACGGGGATGTGTCACCACTCCCAGTCTCAATTGTAGTCCCATCCTTTTTGTTTCAAAGGACAAGGTTTCATTTTTCCTTATGTTTGAGTTGTAGCCCACTGTGCACATGTACAAATTATTTGCAGACATCTAAATTATACCACGCCCTACTTATTGAGGATATCGACCAAATAAACATTGCTGTGTGTGTATCTCTACTGTTGTTGTTTCATTTTCTCTGAACATATCACAAGAAATAAGAACACTAAGTCTTAAATTTATTTTGAGATTTTCGAATATCTCCATGTGATTCTCTAAAATGGTTCTACTAATTTTTATTACCACCAATACAGAGTTCCTTTTTTTCTTCTTTCTGAACAACATGTTTTCTATCATCCTTTGTGTTTTCTTGTGCATTTTTTAGACCAACTCTTCTACAGGGATGAGATGGTATTTCTTGAAGTTTGATTTGTAATTTCTTTTATTCTAAAGAAATTATAGAACAAATAATAAAACAAAGAATTTCAAAACAAGATGATAGGAAATTGACAATAGTCAATAACTATATTGCATGTTGTTATCTTCAACATAGGTGCTCAGATTACAAGATATAGGCATGCAAAACTGATCAAACAATAGGAACACTAGTTTTTATTTTATTAATGGCTAAATATTGGAAACAACCCAAATGACTATCAAATGAGAAATGAATAAAAAGATATGATAGTTTTGTGCAACGGAATACTACTTGGCTATAAAGAAAGAGAAACTTGAGGCCTTTATACGTAAATACATGCAACTAGACACTGTTGTGTGAATGTTGGTCCGGTGCTGAAAGAAACGACAAGACCCAATGAATGTAGCTTCAGAGAATGAAGCTACGGGTCTTCTCGTCGTTTCTTTCAACACTGGACCAAAATTCATACAATAAGACACGATAGTCATGAGTGAAATAAATTAGAAGAACATTTGCAAACATTGGAGTGACTCTTTAGTGTGAAAAAGGAGTATATATGATACAAAAGATACAGTAGACATTATATATATATATATGTATGCATAAATATATATATATGTATGTATATATGTACATATATGTATATAAATATATATATATATATATATATAACTATCATAGCTATCATATACATCATATGTGATAGCTAATATAATTGTAGTATTAGGTTAGGGAGATAGCCCAGTAGTCTAAGCACCTGCCTGTCAAGCATGAGGACCCAGGTTTTATCCCCAGTACTGCATGCTATATGAGCCCTGCACTGTACCAGCCCTGCTCTGCGCCAGTCCCAGACCACTGAAACCCAGTGTGGTGGCACATGTTTGCAATCTCAGCACTGGGAAGGCCGAGACAGGGAGAATACTATGAGTCTGAGCTGCATAGTGAGATCCTGTACCAAATCAATCAATCAATCAATCTTAAAAATAATAATTATACTACTGACTTAGAATTTCTTAAGAGCTAATGAAGTTTATCTTTTCTCAGGTACTTGATGACCACTTATAAATCTTATTTCTAAAAAGTGTCTGCTCAGGGTTAGTGATGCAGCTCAATTATACAGTCCCTGAAGTCTGAGCTCAGGCTTTAGTGCTACAAACAAACCAACAAATAAAGAGTTTTTATAGCCTTTGTCCATTTTTAATTGGATTACTGTTTGTTATTCATATTTAAATTGTTTAAGCTTCCTCCATAATCTGCATATTGTTCCCTTGTGAGAAGACAAGTAGTTTCAAAATGTTTTCTCCCATTTTTATGATACTGTTCGTATGTTGCCCTCTATTAACATTTTTTTTCTTTTACTTTGAAAAGGGTTTGGGGTTTGATGAACCATTTTCGTCTTTTTATTTTAGCATCCGTGCTTTTGGAGTGTGATCCAAAAACAAAGAAAAAATCACCTGGATTGATTGCTGAAGTGTTTCCCCTATGCTGTTCTTTAGTAATTTCAGCTCTTACATTTGATTCCTTTAAGTTCACTTTGTATATGATGCAAGGTATTGGTCAAGTTTCCTTGGGAGCATATGAACACTCAGTTCTTATAGCACAATTTTCTGTCCTTTCTCGAATGTGTGTTCCTCTCTGTTTTTTCCAAGTAGCATTTCTACAGATAGCCAGAAGTGAAGAACAACATTTCAACATGATGAACTGACTACAGTAAGTTGGATAGAAAGAAGGACTCTCTGCAATGATTTTGTATTCCCAGAGGTCGATCTATACTTTCATATGGTTCAATCATTGGTGACTGATAGTTTAAGTAATAAAATACCAACAAATTTTTTTGTTCTCAGTATTTGTCATCAGCTTTTCATTTCTATTTTTGTGGTATTAGCAAAGGTCAATACTTCTCACAGCTTCTATTCATCACTTGTTTTATTGGAGCAATAATAAACATAATAAGGGAATCTTCTGAATGTCAATCATAGTTGCCATAATTTTTCATTCCATGGTAATATTCAGAGCTTTCAGGGTTTCTTGATTTTTCCCAGAAATACACAAAAGCAAACTGCACAAATATCTTTTCTCATGAGTTGTAAAAAGAAAGCAAGCTTCTTCTGTGTCTGGCACTCAGCTGCACGCCCAGGTCATTTTATTATATTTTGTTTATTTTTAAAATAGGGTCTCCATAAATGCTTGAGTCATTCAGGAATGGGTGTGAATTTACAATGTTTCAGCCTTAAAACTCACAAAGCATTACTCGTATGTGCCAATATACTAGCTGAATGAGTGCTGAGAAATCTTAACCCTGGGTAATAATATAAACTGAAAGTAAAATTAGAACTTTATAAATTTAAAACGAATTTGCATTTTTTGAAAATCCCTAATTTCCACACTAACTTTCTCCTTTTGCTTTGGACTTTTGTGCATTTTCCTACGAATAAAGGAACAATACATAAATCTCAGAGCAGGTGTTCAAGGCTGACAAATTTTCCTTATGCCTGGCAATATGACTAGTTATAAACCTTCACTGAATATATTATTTTGCTTTGTTAAACATTTAAATTTCTGTACCCACTTCTTAGACAATGCAGATATAAAGTTATTCTTAATGTGCTTCTATGTCACAGGAAACACAAACATATATCCCTTATCAATATTTAAAAACTTCAGATAACTGATATGTGAGAAAATAAAATTACTTTCTGACAAGGAAAATGGTGGGCAGTTAACATGTCAGTCCAAGAATTTCTATGGAAATTTGAAATAAGAGTATAGAGACACTTGAATGAAAATGTTAACTGTATAGACTTAGGTGTAGCTGAGAGTGGGGGCACCTCCTTCAATCCCAGCACATGGGAGGCTGAAACAGAAGGATTGCCACAAGATAGTTCAAGGCCATCCTAAACTACCTAGCAAGACCCTGTCTCAAACAAACAAACAAAAAATAAAAGGAATAGAATTCTACTATGATTTTAAAACCTCCATGCCTATAAACATAGACTGTAAAGTTCAATTAAATGGTTTGAATGGTAAATCTTTTATTTCTAAGAGACATCATTGGTCTCTATTAGCTTCACAAATGGACAATCATTACTTTTGCAGCTAGTGGGTTCCTTTAAATTATAGGAGATAGCAAAACATCGGATGCTGCAAATCAAGACTTGCATTAACAATTGCAGCTAAAAAGTATCACATTTTTCTTAACAGGCTGTCTTCGTGAGTGATATTAGAATGCATTTCTTTTTCTTAGTTGTCAGTTGAGTAAATCCAGCATTGTGTGCAACATCTGCTTCTCATTTCTTTCCTTTTCACGTATTTGGTGCAGGGTCCACAGGGTCCCGCTATGGAGATCTGACTCGTGGTGATCCTCCTGTATTCAGCCTCCTAAGGGCTGGGATTACAGGCACATGCGACCACGCCCAGTTTCAATCACTGTCTCAGCATGCTCTCGGCAGGGCCAGCACAGCATCCTAAGGAGGTGCTTTAGTCCACTGAGCTATCTGGCCACCCCTAACATCTCTATTTCTCTGACCAAAGTTTTTCTGTCACATGATGGCTTAAAGTTTCATCCTGAAAATCTGTGGTTTCTGAACATTTAGAATTTTTTCACAATTACTATTTCTTTAGCTAAAATAGTAAAGCAAGGTTCCCCTTAACTAATTTTGATAATCTCTCCAAACATAAAAATTCACACTGATATAAGGGGAACTTTACATCATAAGAATTTCTTCTGCTGTGTCAGTAAAGCCTTACAGAAACTGACTGATAAGTGATGACTTTTACTAAGCAAAGAGGCTACAGATCTGGAGAAGCAAGATTAAGATTTCTATATTAGCTGTGGGAAAACCGAAAGTTAGAAATTCCTATTAGTTATATTTGTGGATATCAGCGATATAAAGTAAGGTTTTGCCATTAAATAAAACTTACCTATAGCTATGAACTCGAGCAAATTCCCAGTGATAAGGAAATTTAAAAAACTGTTTTTTAAAGCCGTCCATTATTAATAGTTCAATCAGAAGAAAAAATGTGGCAGATTCTGAAAAGTAACAAGTATTGAATTTGGAGAATGTGAAGGAATTCTAAATATTATAGAGTGGCTGACTTTGTAATGTACTGCAAAGTTGAGTACATTAATAATAAACTAACAGCAGCTTTATGTCACACTATGCTACTGTGAAACAGTGCAGAGAAGTAGAGATTACTTGAAGTCAGTGTCCAATTTGAACTTCAAGAAGGCCCAGAAGGACTTCCTTAACTGAGATCTCCTTTTTGAGAAAGTCTCATATAGTCTCTAACTGTAGATTTTGTGCCTTCTGAAAAACCCAGGAAGCGAGGATGGAGGACGAAAAGAAAAATTTTAAAAAAAAAGAGTTTTGTGCAGGAATTCATACCACAAAGGGAAGGATAGGGAAAGGTAGGTGGTCTGTTACACAAGTAACCTTAGGGGCAATCTAAGTGATAAATCAGAGTAGGGAGAGCAGAGGACCAGAGCATTCTTTTCTTATTTTTTAACCTTTCATCTATTTTTAACTTTAAAGAGAAAGTACATAATCATAACAGTAAAACTGAGTTTCAAAGCAAGTTACAAGAGTCTATACATTTCACACTGTTGTCTTCCTAGTGGTTATCAAAGTATAAGATGCAGATAGAAAATGGTATGCAAAAATATTAGCACAAACCTTTCTTTTCAGTGAACAAAGAAAAACTATCAGTATAACTATGTAAACTGGCTAGATAGACAGATAGATAGATATAGATATAGATGTACATATATATATATATATATATATATATATATATATATATATATATATAACTTTCTTCCTTTCCCTTCCCTTTTCTCCCACTACATTTTCTCTTTTCTTTTGAAAAGTTTCCTTCTAAATCACAGTTATTTTACATTTCAGATCTCATTTATTTGTTCAGTTTTTTATGACAGTGGGTCAATATGATGTTTAAACATATGGGTCTGATTTATTTCACTTCTGGCTATGTTCTCCAGTTATATTCATTTACCTATAAAAGTCTAAAGTTTATCCTTCTTTATGGCTGAGAAGTATTACATCACATAAAACAGCACTTTTCATTCATTTCTTTGTTGATGAATATTTGGGTTGTGTCCAAAACATGGCCATTACAAATTGTGCTGCTATAAACATGCATGTACTTATATTACTATGTTATGCTGGTTTTAATTCATCCAGGAAAATACTTGGAAATTAGATTGGTCAAATGAGTTCTCCAATTCTACTTTTTAAAGAAACATCCACACTTCCAAAACGGCTGCACTACACTCCGACCAATAGTGAAGAAGAGTTCCTTTTCCCTACAAACCCCCAGCATTCATTATTGATTGATTTGTTGGTGATAGCCACTCATTCTTGGGTGACAGAATCTCAATGTTGTTTCAACTTACATTTCTCGTATAGTCAGTGATGTTGAACACTTTTTCGTACATTTTGTTTCTATTTGTATTTCTTCAACTGAGCAACATGCCTTCACCTCAGATACTTTCTCCCTCTCCCTCCTTGGTAATGTAGATCAAAGTTGGGACCTCATGTTTGTCAGGCAGGTGCTTATACTGCTGAGTTATATCCCTTGTCCCAGATGCCCCGTTTTGGAATGGTACTTTTAATTTGGTGTTCTGCTGTTTGGGTCTATTATTTGTTCTAGGTATACGTCCTTTTTCTGTAAGATAACTGGTTATACATTTTCCCATTCTATAGGTTATCTTTTCACTCTTCTGGTGATTTCTTTTGCACTGCAAAAGCTTTTTAATATGGTGAGATCCCATATGATGATTCCTTCATTATATCCCTTGCAATGTGAGTTTTGTTGACGAAGTCTCTGCCTATAGCTATATTGTTGAGCTTTCTGCCTATTGTCTCAAAGTAAATTTAGTGTTTCAGTTTTAATATTTAGATCCTGGTCAATTTTGACTTTAGTTTGGTGCATGATGATAGACAAGTGTCTAATTTTAGTCTTTGGCATGTGAAAAACCTTGGTTTCCAGCACAATTTAATAAAGAGACTTATTTTTCCAATGAATATATTTAGCTCCATTGGCAAATATAAGGTATTTGTAGTGTTTTCTGCATTTTCCATTCTGTTTCACTGATGCTCAAGTCTGGATTTTTTGTCAGTACCATGCTGATTTTATCACAGTGGCTTTGTGGAGTAATTTTCAGCCAGAGATTGTGATGACCCCTGACTTGCGTTGGTTGTGCAGGATTGTTTGTGCTATTCTAGGTCTTTTATGTTTTGAAATTAGCTTTTGGAATGCTTCTCTAGATCTGGCAATATGCTAATAGAATTCTTATTGGAAAGTTATTAACACTGTACATCAGGTTTAGTGTTATGGCCATTTTCAGTATATTGGGTCATCTTATAAAAAATAATGGATATCTTTCCATTTTCTTATACCCTTTACAATCTCCTGTTTTTTAGAGTACTGCAGTTTTCCCTGTACTTTTACTTCCCTTGTTAAATTAATTCCTCCATATTATTTTTATTTAGACACTCAGAGAATCCAATCCTTAAGGCAATGTGTTTTGCTCCTACTTGGATTTGTGACCCTGTCAACTATCTTTAAATCTCCAACCATGCATTTCGGGAAGTTTTGGCCTCCTAGTTTCAAAAGTCCTTATCTATTCCTATCCATCACAGAGTTCCTGTCCCGGTCCCTAGCCCGCCAGGCCCGTGCACCCACTGGGCAAGGTCTCTTGGCCCCTCTGCTCATCTTTTGCATTCCTACGCCTCACTTCCTGTCCTGGTCCCCAGCCCACCAGGCCCGCGTGCCTGCTGGGTCAAGATCCTTGGCCCTCCTTCCCCTTCCCCCTTTCCCTTTTTTTTTTTTTTAACCTCTCCTTCCCAAGCTCCAGTACCAACATCATCATACATCTCGTCTGGTAACCCTTCTGATCCACGAGCATACCAGGACTTCTCAATTCCAGAGCTCTACCTCCACTTACAGACCAGACCCCCGGGGCTCACAGCAGCCAGCAGCCCAAGCTCTGACACGAAGCCGGGAACTTCTATAGGGGAACCAACTCGGAGGCTTCAAACCAAAGGTCCATAGATACTTATATGGTGGCATAATGCCACCAAAGTGCAGAGGTAGCTTCCATACAAAATGATAACAAGGAGTAGGATGCAATCTCAGGGCCCATGCCCACCCAAATCAAATACAGAAGACACTACCATGGAAGAAAATGGGAATCATGCAGATGAAACCTCTGAACTGGTAGCATCTGAGGCAGACAGACAAGTGCAGAAACATATGGAGCAACTGAGATCAGAGATAATATCTGAAGTAAAAAAAGAAATACATGCAGTGGAAAAATGACTGGAAAAACATATAGAGGTAATCAGAGCAGAAATAATATCTAAAGTTAACAAAGACATGTCTAATTCAATAGCATCCCAAGTAGGGGAACAACTACAGAAAGGTAGAGAGGAGAACAGAACAGAAATAATCTCTGAATTAGAGAGAGAAAGGATAACTATAATGAGAGACTTCAATACTACTAAAGCAGACATCGATAAAAAATTAGAGAATATTCCTATCCATCATATGCATAGTTCTAGCGAATGCCCCAGCATTTCGATTGAAGTTGGCAACTTCAACTTCAGTGAAATCCTAAGAAAAAAGTCAATGTAATAAAGACCTTTCAAAAGTCTAAAGAAAATAACTCTGAATTTTTTTGTGAATAATATAACAGAAAGTCTCTTTTTCTGACCTCAACATATATAAGTGAAATGACACTTGTACCTGAGATTTTCATCTGTCACTTAATAAGATAGAGGGGCAGCAGTATAACTCAGCAGACGAAGTGCTTGTTTAGGGAAGCACAGGGCCCAGGATTCGATTTCTGGCTCCACCTGCCATGTTGCCCACTCATGGGCATGCTCTTAGCCTGGCTATTGAGTCCGGAAGTGGTGGCATGTGCCTGTAATTCCAGCAGTTGAGAGATGGGAGGCAGGAAACAGGGGGATCCCTGTGAGCCAAATCTGCATAGTGAGATCCTGCTCATATTTTATACAAGTTTTCAGGAATTAAAACATGCACTAGGAGTTTTTAATGTTTCATATACATTTTGGAATTTTTTTAATACTTTGAAGGATGGCATTGCTATTTTGGTGTGAATTACAATTAACATGTAGATTACTTTGGGAAGTGCATGTAGTTTAGCTACACAAATTTATCCAATCTATTAACATGGGATAATTTTTCTCATTTTTCTTGTTCTTTCATAACCTTATTTCATCAATGTTACTTACTTTTCATTGCAGAAACATATTTATTGCTTCATTAAACTTATTGACATTTATTTTTGTTGCTATTGTAAAATAGATTTTTGCTTGATTTCTATTTTAAGTAATTGGAATTGGGATAAATCATATTACTAGTACATGTATGTTGATTTTGTAGTCTTGTGCCTTTGAAGAATTCATTTATTAATTCTCATCATTTTTGCTTATTTTTGTGTTGAAAAGCTTTTAACAAGCCGGGCGTGGTGGTGCATGCCTGTAATCCCAGCACTCGGGAGGCTGAGGCAGGAGGATCGCTGCGAGTTTGAGACCAGCCTGGGCTACAAAACTGAGCTCAAGGCCAGCCTGAGCTGCACAGCGAGACCCGGTCTTAAAAAGACAAAAAAAAAAAAAAAAAAAAAAAAAGATTTTAACAGATTAAACCTGCCAAACATATGACATGTATTCAATTGAGGAAATTATCTTCCACTATTTTAAATAGTTGACTTAATTTACATTAAAATTCAGTTACAGAATGTGGCTTTATTTCAAATTTATCACTTTAGTTGCACGGTGAAGATCATCTGAGAGAGCTTCCATACCAGTCAAGATTACTCAAAAATTAATTTCTTAAAGTCATCACTCTATCACTCTCCTTTTATCCTTATGGTTCAGTGAAGAGTATTTCTTTCATTGCAAGAAATAGGTAAGAAATAAACATAGAGTTTTCCATTAGCCCATTATTCCCCTCATTACTCTTTGAAACATGGAAATAATAAATGCTTCTGAGCACCTATATGTATTTTTCACAATGAGTTTTGTTAACTTCATTTGATTAGATTTCCCTTCCACGTTCAATTTAGAGAGCAAAGTTCTAGTAATATAATAGACTATGATAAATTTGGGCATTTAGAACATTTTTTTCAAATATGTAAATTCTAGTTACCTTTACTTAAAAAGGAACCAAAGTCTTAATAGATATATAGCAAGGAGTATTGGTTTGTAAAACAGATATTGATCTCAGTGCTAGTCTAAACATCTGATATAAAAGCTATGCACACATCATGACACTAATTTCATCTATGTTTAAAGTAACAAATTATTCCATGATCACTCAAAAATTTTTATGACAGAATTCAAGAATTCTAAATTGACAAATGCAGAAATACATATAATTTCAAAACACTGTGTAGAGTAAAAATCTATTTTTTTCATTTATACTCTCAATTTCTCATTATATAGTAATAATTCATCTATTTGAACATTGTGAAACTCTCCAGCTATTTTTAAAGGCTGATAAATTCTCACATTCTATAAATTTGTGTTTACACAGATCAGTAGCTCTGTGGTGTCTGATTTACATGCAAAATAAAAGTAATAGTTTTTGGAAATCTTAATGAGAAGTGAAATCATTCAGTTGAAAATGACTTGCAAAATAGACTCCAGAGACTGGGGTTCAATCCCCAGAGTACCGTGCCAGCCCTTCCCCTGGGAAGCCCTGAGATGGTGCTTGGTGGCATGCACCTATAGTCCCAATGCTTGGGAGGCTGAAAACAGGATGATCACTATAGCCTGATCTATGTAGTGAGACCCCAATGATCCTGCACTAAATATATAAAAGCAAAGCAAAACAAAAATAGAATCTCACCATAAAAAATTTGATAATTATTTAAGGAAGTAGAAACACTACATTAATTTAACTATTACGCATTTAATTTAAAATGAATGTTTCACTTTGGAAGTACAAAGAGGTGGCAAAAGTAATTATAAAATATGCATTTCTGGACAGTCATACACCAATATTGTATATCAGCGCTGAGACATTTTAGTACTAATTACACACCATCCATGACAAGTATCTTAAATTGTAAGTAAAACTTTTCTATTTTCTTTGGTATATTGTGTTAGGTAGGGTTGAAATTAATATTTTTGTGATGTAAAGACTAAGTATCTTTTATGCTAACTTCTTCTGACTGATAATCAGGCTCCAAGTTATTTCCTATCAAATACCAAGAGATACTGAAGCTCAGTACGGAACAAGAAATAGAAACAGATGAGTAATTCAAAGCTCATGGAGCAGTTAGATACCTATGCTCAAGGTGTCATCAACTGTAAATGGAAAGCAAAGTTTACAAAAGACACAATGTTTTATATATTTTCTGTGGTTTTACTTTCCCTAGCATATTCCCACATTTCCATTTTACAAATTCTGAACAATGAAAGGAAAGAATTTACAAAGATTCAATCTACTAGGCCCCACAACTTACTTAATGAAGGATGATATAAAATTCAAACTTTGAAACTGTTTGGAAAATACAATAAGAATCACAAAGAGATAATCGAGAAAAATCACAGTTTCAGACAAGAGTTTGTCGATCCTTTCCACTTCTTTGCCTGGACTCCACAGTCCTCCACAGCTTGGGTAGGCTTCAGAATTCCTGTGACTTATAAATTGAGTGTACAACTGTATAGGTACAAAAAGATATTTATAAAGTTCAACAAGCTGATAAAACTGCTTATATTATAAAAAATATATGAAATCCCAAATAGATTAAGAACTACTTGTAGTACAAGGAGTGAAGAGAGTAATTTGAATATGCAAGTAGAGGTAAATTTTCTATGTATTTAAATCAGTTGTACAAGAATAAAAAGATTAAGATCAGAGACTGAAGATAATGTTTCAGAATCTGACATTAAGCAAGGTTGCCCAAATTGTTAGACTTTGAATTTGTTGTATAGTGTTAACTAATGCTTAGCTTGTTGATCTATGTCATTATTGTAAGTATTGTTAATATATGTGTTTGAATGCTGCTGTATATACTTGAAGGAGGTGAATAGTTGAAAGTCTTTCTGATTCATATTGAAAGTATCTGCAATTCTAAAATTATGATAGCCATAAATAACACTTGCAGAAGGAAGGAAAACAATGCTTAATTAAAATAGAGCAAATTTAATCTACACTGGTCTAGATCAATCTTGATGCCCTTAAAATTTAAAACAGTTTTCATCATTGCAAATTTATGCATATTGATTACAATATAGTATCTTTTAATTCACAAACATAAATCAGAAGTTCTTTATTTTTAAACGTTAGTGAATCGCCACGTGAATATAATAATAAAATAGAAAATTATATTACTCCATCAGTTTTAAACAGATAATAGCAGATGAAAAAACTGGGAAACAGAGATTACAAGATTTTCCCAGAAATGAGGTTTGACATCTACGGAAATAGTATTATTTTCCTATTCTACTTCTGGTATGTGTGAGGGGAGGGGACGAGGGGGGATTGTGTGTGTGTGTGTGATCTGTTTGGTTCTAGAAACTGAACACAGTGTCTCAGGCATGCTAGTAGTGTGGTCTACTGCTGAGCTGACCCTCTACCGCGATCATACCAACTTCTGCCACTAATTCAGATTGCTATTTCCTGTTGGCTTATATCCAACATTCCAATCAAAACTGCAGAATAGAAAATACATAAGGCTACACTTCCCAACACTGTGGGAGCAAAACTGAGTTCCAGGGAAATTTGGCAGCTTTGGTGTACTGTCATCAGGGAAGCAATTTGCAGTCCCCCTTCACAGCATAGCCCCAGCAAACCTCAGGAGCTTTGTAACTGACAAAATGAAGGAACAAAGTGTAATCTCAGAATTCCACCCCTCCAAGAACAAGTCCAAGAGACATTGACATAAAAACACACAGAACTCACATATTTAAAATTTCTGAATGATAGCAACTGATGTAAAGAAAGATCTACATAGCAGGCCACAGAAGAAAACAGATGAGAACTAATCTCTCAAAAAAATAAAAAAATGAAAGTCATAATGAAAGAATTTCTCAGCCAATCAAAAGAAGAATATAGATTTTAAAAATAGAGGAGCAGAAAAAATGGTATGAACAACATACAGGAAAGAAATAGAATCAAGAAACAATTTCAGTGCAGTATGCCAGAAACAAAATTTCCAGTGAAAGCTGGCAAAGCTGCTTAAGGAAAATTGAAGATAGACTTTTATTCAAAGTCAGCATTAAAGCTAATGATCATGAAAAGGAAGATTTCTTAAAAACAACAAAGAACCAGGAAAAAATTTAATAGCTGAAAAGATAACACAAAGAAAACAATGTAAGGCTGATAGATGTCAAAAAAAAGCAGGATTCAACAAGAATGATTTAAATTTTCTGCTATTTGTAGAAGTAATAGCAGAAAATTTCCCAATAATGGAAAATAATCTGACAGAGTGAGGCATATAGAACTCCAAGTCATCATAACCAAAATAAATGTATACTCAGATAATAATAATCAAGATCAAATAAATTTAGCAAAAGAACAGAATATTAAAAGCAATTAGAGAACAGTCACAGATCACGGATAATGGAAAGCCTAGCAATATCATGGCAGATTTCATAACACAAATCATCAAGCCAAGAGGAGCTTGGAGTGAAGTATTTAATGTCCTGAAAGAAAACAACACCTAACCCAGAATGATGAACTCTGCAAAACAATGTTGCAAAATTAATGAAGAAATAACATATTTTCATGACAAAAAGAAATGCTGAATGAATTCGTAACTACCAAACAAACCTTACAAAGACTATTGAAAGATATTATAGAAAGAGATAAAAATGACTACAGTCCCAAGGACAGCAATAGAAACAAGCAGGACAAGCAATTAAACAGTGGGAGAAAGTAGGGAATCAATAGTGGGAAAATAACATGATAAAGAAAAACCAATGCAAGTAGACAGGCCTGGTGTGAGACTGGGTGCTGGAGCCTTCAGTGGACAGGCCCAGTGTGGGACCCTGTGGCAGAAGTCCCTAAAGAGAGATTAGGGACTAGGCAAAGAGAGCTAAGTGAAAAGCAAAACATGTAGCCAGTGGGGCATAGTGGGTTCACTTCCATGGGCCACCACATGAAGTTGAGCACAGCAGCCAGACCCAAGCCAGACCCCTCTAGATGAGTTTGAATTTGGTAGATCTAGACCTGGTGAACTAAAGCACCTAGTCCAGTGGGACCCAGACCTAGACCCAGATCTATGAGATCATCCTCTGGAGACAGAGGAGCCACAGGTTACTGGGCTGAACTAGTCTACCTAGAAGACTACAGGTACATCAAGGTGAGGTGACCAGACAGACATAGGGAGTGAATTTAAATACAAATTCTCAACTTATTATCTGCTTAGCTATACAGTAATAATGTTTGCTTTTATGGTCTAAAATAAAACCCATTAGTTACAGAAGTTTGTCAATTGCTAAATTTCACTATCCATTATTAGTGCTGTTAATTGTAGTACTGTAAGTAGAAAACTATATCTGCCTTAACCACATGATCTCTCTTGGTTAATAATATTAGAAGGTGCTTGCATAATAACTGAATCAAAGCTCTACACAAGAGGTCTGAAAACAGTGGCAAACAGAAACCAATATCTCACTCTAAATCAACAGAGGGCAGAAAAATATGAGAATCATATAGGAAAAAGAATCTTTGACATAGAAGAGATACTTAAAGAAAAGACTTCACACAGAATGACTCTGAATATAGTCATATCCCTAATTACTATTAAGCTTTCACACAAAAAATCACAGAAATACAAATAAAGAATTATTTCTGAAATATAAAATGACAAAGAAACTAAGCAAAATACATTCTCAGGCCCAAGGTCCACCCAGATCCAACACAGGAGACACTAAGCCAGAAGAAATTGGAAGTCACACAACAGACATTTCTGGAAAAATAGTGTCCGAAGTAAACAAACAAATGTACAAAGGTATAGAGGAAATCAGACCAAAAGTAAACCCGTAAGTAAAAACATGGAATGCTAATTATAATGAAAGAATAACTGTTTCTGAAGAGACACTGATTAACAAATAGAGGAAAACAGAAAATAATGGAAACCTTGCATGAGTAATATAGAAAACAAATAGAATGCATAAAACAGTCAGAGAGATATTCAGGAGATTAAAAACAGTTAAAAGTTGGGAAAACTGTCAATGAAAGTACAGATAGGATTTTAGATATTGAAGGCATTGTGGAGGTTAGTGAAAAGTTAAGGAAAGATGTCTTTAAAACAACTAGGATCTGGGACATAATAATTCAACAGCTACAAGATGATGCAAAAATGGACAACATAAGAGAAATAGGCATCAATGAGAAAGAAGGGCTGAATACAAATGATATATAAAAACAAGGACAGAAGTAATAGCAGAAAAGTGATGCAAATATTGGAAACAATCTGAAATTTACATAACTGAGGCATATAAAAATCAAAATAATATCAACTCAATCAAAACCACACACAGGTATATGATAATAAGATCCTAGAAAATTAGCAGAAGAACAGCATTCTACAAGTCACTAGAATAAAGAAACATCACATTTAAAGGACAACCCATTAGAATAACATCAGATTTCTCTTCACAAAACATCATATCAAGAAAAGTATGGAATGATGCATATAAGAAAACATTGCAAAGCAGATTGACAGGCCCTGCAAAACTCTTTCAAGTTTAATGGAGAATTTAAATACTTCCATGACAAACAGCTAAAGAAATTCATGATGACCAACCCAACCCTACACAGAATGCTAAAAGGTATTTTAGAGAGGGATCAAAATTACCACAACTCCATGAATCAGAGCAGAAAGAACCCAGGAAATAGAACAAAAAATAAATTAAATAAATAAATAAATAAATAAATAAATGAGAAAACCAGGTAACCAACAGCAGGAATGTACCTTGTCTGCCTAAATCAATAAATATCATTATAAACATCAATGTAAATGGACTGAATTCACCAATTTAAAAAAAAATGGACAGGCAGAGTAGAATTAGGAAGCAAAATCCAATAATATGCTGTATACAAGAAACACACTTAAATCATAAAGAAATTCATAGACTTAAAGTCAAAGGATGGAAAAAAAATACATACCCCATCACCTCACAAAAAAGCAGGGGTAGCAATCCTGTTTGAAGACAATCTAAACTTCAAACCAAGAATGATCAAATGAAATAAAGAAAGCCACTACATACTGGTTAGGGGAAAAATATAAGAGGAAACTAGAAATAAATGTCAAAAGAAACACAAAAACACCATGAACAAAAGGAAATTAACACCATTCTCATCAATCAATGAGTTACAGATGAAAGTAAAAATTATCTAAAACAGTTATCTATAAAAATTCCATTCACAACATATTGGGTGTTGTGGAATGCAATGGAACCAGTTCTTAGAGGGAAATTTAGAGTTGTGATCTCACACAGTAGAAAAACAGAGCAAGAGCAGATAAATACCTGAAGCTGCACCTCAAACTTACAGAAAAGGAAGAGCAAACCAAGCTCAAAATCCAAGGATTGGATAAAGTTATAAAAAGTAGAGCATAAATTAATAGAATTGAGACAAAGAAAAAAATAGAAAGAATTTATGCATCAGAAACTTGGTTCTTTGAAAGATTAAAGAAGATTGATAAACCCCTAGCTAACATCATCAAAAAAGAGGAGAAAAACCCTCAAATTCAAGCAATAAGGGTGAAAAGGTTTAAATTACTACAGACTCTGAAGAAATTCAGGATATCAATAGCTACTTTGAAAATCTTTACTCTTATAAAAAGGATGATGGAGATGAAATTGAAAGATTCCTGAGGCAAGAGGATCAGTGCGAGTTCGAGACCAGCCTGGGCTACAAAAGTGAGCTCAAGGCCAGCCTGAACTGCATAGTGAGACCTTGTCTCAAAAAGACAAAAAAAAAAAAAAAAAAAAAAAAAAAAAAAAAAAAAAAAAAAAAAAAAAAAAAAAAAAAAAAAAAAAAAAAAAAAAAAAAAAAAAAAAAAAAAAAAAAAAAAAAAAAAAAAAAA
>PVJA010036863.1:0-20757 GCA_004027025.1 Myocastor coypus
TCTTTGACTTAGCTTGGAAATGATATTTTCTGGCCATCATTGATATTCTAATAACTTTCCATACAATGTGATATAAGCAGTTACACAATTTTGACACAGATATTTGGAAATTCAAGGAAATACAAAATTGTAGCCTGTCAAGAATATGGTTTTTGGCCCAGTCTCTTATTTTCAAGTACTACTCTT
Source organism: Myocastor coypus (assembly GCA_004027025.1). Classification (NCBI taxonomy): domain Eukaryota; kingdom Metazoa; phylum Chordata; class Mammalia; order Rodentia; family Myocastoridae; genus Myocastor; species Myocastor coypus. The sequence goes on from PVJA010036863.1 coordinate 187, forward strand.
GAGAGAATGACAGCAACCGAGTTTACACCAGGAGCAGTACACATCAAAAAGACAAGAGTGACATGTATTCCAAACATGGTTTTAGAGTTACATTGTGCTATAGTCAATATGTTGAACCTTTTGAAGGTTCTTGAGACCAATATCTGATTCATCCTGTGTACACAAGTGCATGGTTTTGCTATTGATATGTTTTCTGCTTTGTCTGCTTCCAGTCACTTCGTTGTTTAATCCATAACACATTCAGCTGTGTTATGCCCTTAAGTTCTTGTTTTCTTCTTTAAAGTTCTTATATTAGGGAGACTATACGATACTTACACATATAGGTCTGGTTTATTTCACTAATGAGTATATGTTCAATATACATCCATTTGTATATGAAGTCTTCAAACTTATCATTCGTTATGGATGAGGATCCACACATTATAAATAGTTGGGTATCTAAATCTTTCATCTAAAATTTCCATTTCTGTCTCTATTTAACTTGCAAGTCATTTTCTTTCTTTTTCTTCTTAAATTACTGTTTTTGAGAATGTTTTTCTTCTCTTAAAATATATTTGATGAGGAAGCTGGCCTTTAGACCCGCCACGTTCTCTGTGTTCTAGATTTAGCTGGCCATGTTTCCATGGTATCAGTGTCTCCTCCATCCACTCTGATTCCTATAGCTTGGCATAATACCTCAATCCAGCAGAAGACACAGACAGCCCTTAGGATGGTAATAATGATGTGTTCTACTAAAACGATGCAGTAGGCCAAAGACTTGGATTCTCCTGTCAGCTCAGGAGGGATACAAGGATGCCAACCAGTGGATCAAGGAGGCAAGAACCCAGATGACAGTGTATCAGGTGCAAGGGCTAAATCCCAGATCACAGCAGAATGGGAGAGGTCTAAAGAGAATATCTTCCAGGCAAAAGCTAAAACTAGTATTGCACCTGATGTGTCTGATAATATGGAGAGCAGACCTTAAATTGTACAACAAAGCTTGTACAATTAGGAATAGACATCCGTAAAATGAAAAAAATATTTTTTAAATTCATTGTATATAAAAAATATGTAAAACATAGCCCACTGCTGGACCACCCATGAATAATACATATCACGCCATAAAATGAAACACTTTATATTGATTTAATTTAAAAGGACAATATAACTCTTAGAGAAAATAGAAGAGAATTATGTAGTACATCTGTGTGCACATGTGCATACCAAAGGAGAGGGTGCAGAGAACTAAATACACATCTACCATAGTAGGAGCTCTTAACAGTAATAGCCAGAGGGTGGGAGGCTACTAGGGTAGGTTGCGTGATGGCTCCCACCAATATATAATGCTCGTTCCTGGAAACTGTGAATGTTACATGAAATGACAAAAACTCTATATAAGTAACCATGCTGAAATTCTTAGAATGGGAGATTTTCCTGGATTATCTAATTGAACCCTGCGGTGGATTGGCAACATCCAGCTGAACTGAATCAGTGTAGTGTTGAATATGAAAGGTCCACCTGAGGATTGGTACCAACAAAATAAACAGGAGAACTGCAAAAGAAGTGTGGTGAGGAGGTTGTTGGTTCTCCTGGTGCTGCTGGTTCTTGGGCAGGAGCTTCGCTACGCTGGTTTTCCTGATACAACCTCTGCTGTCCTCATCTTTGGAAGACCTCAGGCCCTCATTGTCACTGACGATGGTCACGGTGGTTTTAAGGGGAGCTTTGGTTCTCACTTTGAGTGGTGCTTACTGGTTCCAGTGTAAATCCCCCAGCCAACTAGCACAGATCCTTCATCCTGCTGTGTCTTAGTTACTTTGTACTCATTGCTGGAACAAATACCCAACACTCAAAGTGAAGGAAGGAGAAGTTTATTTAGCTCACAGTTGCTAGAGGTTTCAGTCTATAGTCAGATGGCCCAAGGCTGAGTGGAACAGGGCAGAGAGCATCCAGTTCATGGCCCTAGAACAGCAACAAAATGGCGACAGAGGCAGCCAACCAATCAGGGCAGCAGAGCAACAGCATATATCTGTCTCTCTGTCTCTCTTTATATTACATTCAGACTCTCTGCCTCAGCCTGTCCACCTTAGGTTACACCCATAATCCCAGAAGTTCTCAGACCTATAATCCCATCAACACTAAAACACATAATCCCAGTGGATTATGAGTCAAGTGTTGAAGTCTAGAAGTCCCTGCCTCATGATTGCATGAGGCTTTGTGGGGACAACTAGACATAAATCATAACATTTCAGCCCTGGACCCCTAAAGCCTCATGCACGTACCTTTGTGTAAAAGACATTTTAGTCGATCTGGAAGAGTTACCAAAGTCTCAACAGTTTCAGCATGGCTGAAAAGTCCAAATCCCTAGTCTTCTCCAAGATCCAAGGCAAACTCTTATCTGTGAGCCCCTGTATAAAAGAAAAGTTAAGCATATCCAACATTCAAAGGTACAAGATAAATATTACCAATCCAAAAGTTGCAAACAACAGGGTAATAGAAAACACTAGGGCCAAAACATGTCTAAAATCCAGCAGGGTAATCATTAAATCCCACAGTTCCAACTGGAGCATCCAAAACAGTCTTACTGAGTTGTGGGCTCCATGCAGCTCCGTCCCTAAGGCACTCTTGGTGGTATTTCCATGGCTTCACTCTTATGCTGACTTTGCTCCTTCTTTACACAGTCTATATTCCTGTGTCTTCCAAACTTCTGGGGTTTTCCACTGAACAGGCTTCTCATACACAGCTTTACACATTGCCCTCTCAGGGGCACACTGGATGCCCTCCCAGGCCTTCTTCTGAAATTGAGGTGCAAGCTTTCTTAACCTAACAACTCATGCATTCTGAATGTAGAAGAGGCAAAGAATGGATTCTCTCCTGGGGTTTCCAAAGGAACCTACTCTGCTGACAATATGATGCAATGCTAGTCCTTTGAGACTCACTTTGGCCTTTGATCTCTAGAAGAATAACAAGCAAATTTGGGTTGTCTGTAGCCACTAAGATTGTGGTGATTTGTTACAAAAACAATAGAAAACCAATACCTCATACTGCTTAGAAATTTGAGGGTAAGTATGAGAAAGCAACACCCAAGATAATGAATGAGAATGACTCCAGGCAAGATGGGATTTGATATGAGTAGTTTTTATCATAAGCTTGGTGGTATCATTACACTACTATAATAAAAAAGGAAATGCAATTTCAACAATTATACCAGAATCAAGTAATCTTACAAGTGTCTCCTGGAAAATGCCAAGGACTCTTACAGACAGTTCCAGGAAGTAAAGACAGAGGTTATTTCCTTCATCCACTCTGTGGCAAGTAGACAAAAACAGTAGAAAAAGAAATTACAAGTTGAACTTTCTTGTGGACAAATGTGCAAAAGGCTACATAAAATATTAATCAATTGAATACAAAAATATGGATAGAGTATATTGTTTTAGTTCTCTATTAATGCTATAACACACTTGTTACCACAACTTAATGGCTTGAAACAATATACTCTTATTGTACATTTTCTGTAGGGTCAGAGGGTCAATGCTTACCCACCAACTGAAAGATTCAAAATACTCACAGCTGTACTGCCCTTGCTGGTTGTCCTAAGGGAAAGTTAATTCACTGTACATTCAGGTTTCTGGAAGAATTCAGTCCCTTGCATCTGGAGGCCCAAGATCCCTGTCACCTGCCTGTCAACTGAAAGGTGTTCTCAGTTTCTAGAAGGCACCAGCAGTATCCACTCATGCCCGTTTTCGAAGCCACCAACCTCAAGATGAGTCTTCTTCTCTTCACTCTGCCTCCCTTTAATTCACGCTTCATTTTTCTCCTAGTTCCAAAGGCTCCTCAATTTACTGAAGCTACCTTGTACAAAGGTTCGTGGCTTTAGTTTCACTGGAAATTCCATTTGTGACCTTAATTCTGCCATATATGGTTACATTTTCAGATTCCAGGGACTATGGAAAGAACATCCTAGGGTAGGAAGACATTATTCTGACTAGCAGTGTGTGTACAGTGACATGATGCTCAAATAAGATTTATCTCTGCAGTGCTCACAATGATGCAAATATTGCTTAATATTAGAAAATCTATTAGTGTAATTTAACGCATCAACAGATAAGTGAGAAAATAAATGTAATATCATTTCAATAAATTTAGAGAAAGTATTTGATGGTACTCAGTATTCCTTCATGATAAACACTCACTAAATCAAAATTAACAGAGCTTTTTAAACCTGATGCTCAATACCAACTTAACACCTAAATCAACTATCATTCTTCATGGTACAGTGTTTAAGACATTTATTTAAGTTGCAAGGCAAGACTACCCACTATTTTTTTATTTCTTGTTTCAGAACTGTTTGTTTGTTTGTTTGTTTGCTTGTTTTTATGGCTGGCTCAGCCTGCCCTGAAGGCGGGGCTGGCGCAGCATGTGGTGCCAGGGATTGAACCGCAGTCTCTGCAGCTGCCCAAGCTTTCCTAAGCAGGCGCTTTAGACCACTGAGCCATCCCGCTGGGCCCCAAGGCTACCCACTATTAATAGTTCTAGTCAACATTGTCTTGGCCATTCTAATCAACACAAGAACAGCACTAAAATAAATGTCTTAGAAAAAATAAAAATCATAATTACTCTCAAGTAATATGATTATCTTCAAAGAGAATCTCCAAGAAATTCAAGAATACTAAAAATAATTCTTAAATCCAGTAATTTTATTCAGCATAATACCAATACAAATTTTCCTGCATAGCAATAATAATTTTTATATGTATGTATATTATATATTTTATATAAAAGGTTTAGGTATATACTATGAAAAACGACAAGAAAAACTACCTGTGAACAATTGACAAAATATGCCTAACATCTCCACGGAGAATATACTAAAGATTGCAATAGAACACCTAACATTAGTAGACTGAACATCAAAAGTTGGAAAACAATAATCCTTGTGACAGGAGCCCAGAAAAAAAAAGCAGCAGTAGATATTCTGATTGTTGATAATGCCAACTTCAAACCAAGACTGACTAAAAGAGGGGCCCGGCGGGATGGCTCAGTGGTCTGAAGCGCCTGCTTGGGAGGGCTTGGGCGGCTTCAGGGACCATGGTTCGATCCCCGGCACCCCATGCTGCACCAGCCCTGCCCTCGGGGCGGGCTGAGCCGGCCATAGGAATGAGTGAATAGACAAATAAAGGTTCTGAAACGAGAAAAAAATAAATTAATAAAAATTCTTTAAAAAAAAAAAAATCTTAAAAAAAAAAAAGACTGACTAAAAGAGATAAAGAAAGTCACTACGTAGTTCTTAGGGGAAATTTTCAACAGAAATAACTATTTTAAATATATATGCACACAATGTAGGAGTACCCAACTATATAAGGCAAATTTTAAGAGATATGAAAAATCTAATAAGCAATAACATGAGTGTAGTGGGGTGCTATAACACCCTGCTGATATAGACCAATCAACCATTGCAAAAAATAAGCAAATAATTAACAGAATTGAACCAAACTTGTGAAGAAACCAACTTAGTGGGCTTTTACAAAATTTTCCACCTGATAATGTCAGAATACACATTCTTCTCAGCTGCACATGAGACAGTCTCCAAAATAGATCATGTGTTAGCACGTAGAACATTCCTTAAGTAAATGCAAAAGAAGCAAAATTATCCCATGTATATCATCTAACTATAATGTAATGAAACTGGAAATTATTCACGAAAGAAACAGAAAAAAAACTCCATGAACACATAGAAACTAAGTAATATTCTCCTAAACAATCAAAATTTCACAAAAGAAATTAAAGAAAAACTTAAACAGTATTTACAATCAAGACAAAATGCAGATACAACTTACCAGAACATGGGGCATTGAGTGAAAACTATTTTAAGAGGGAAATATATAGCGATAGATTCTCATATCAGAACAAACTCAAATGAACAGTCTTATGCTACACTCCCAGACTCCTAGAAAAAGAAAAACAAAAACCCAAAGCCCAAAGAAAGCAGAAAATTATAAAGATCAAAGCAAAAATACATGCAATGGAGAGGAAGAAAACGATATAAAAAGTTAATGAGTCAAAGAGTTGGTTATTTGAAAGAATAAATAAAACTGATAAACCTCTAGCCAATCTTATCCCAAAAAGGAAAGAAAAAAAATTCTTTTTTTTTTTAATTTTTATTTTTTTCTTGTTTCAGAACTTTTGTTTGTTTATTTATTTATTTTTATGGTTGGCTCAGCCTGCCCTGAGGGCAGGGCTAGCACAGCACGTGGTGCCAGGGATCAAACCGTGGTTCCTGCAGCCACCTAAGCTTTCCTAAGCAGGCGCTTTAGACCACTGAGCCATCCTGCCAGGCCCCCAGGAGAAAAATTCTGATTCATGCAATAAGGAATGAAGAGTGAGATCACTACAGAGCCAGTAAAAACTCATATCATCAATACCTATTTCCAAAACCTTTACTCTCACAGGATGGAAAATACAGAGGAAATGGGCAGATTCCTAGATACATATGTACTACAAAAGCTGAATCAAGAAGATATAAAAATTTTGAATAACCCAATATCAGTCAATGAAATTAAAATGTAATTAAAAAACCAACAAAGAAAAGCTCACACCCTGATGAATTCACAGCTGAATTCTACAAGAAATTTAGAAAGGATCTAATGCCAACTCTTCTCTAATTCTTCAATGAAATTGAAAAGGAAGCAATTCTTTCATTTTTTTTCAAGATAATGAAAATGTTTATGAACATGTTCCATGGAGAAATCAGAAATTTTCTCATGGGAATTAGATCTACAACCCATTTCAGCCTCGCATGATAGTCAGCATAGGTTGTTGTCAGTCCTGATCTTCCTGTAGTCATGTGCCCCAGAAGGTGCCAGAAACCATCTGTTTAACAGTTAATAATGAGGTCATGTGGTACCGCCAACCTCGAAATACAAAACAAAAACTAAGTGCAAAATCAACTTGTATCACTCAAGAGCCCAATCAGATTGAAGCTTTGGTATATGCTATAGGCTGTTCTGGTGACCACCAAAGCTTAGTAAGATTCTTTGCTCAGAGGTTTGCCCCCCAAAACAAAAAATCTTGGTCCACAAAACTTGATAACTGTATAAATAAAATAATTGTACAAAGAGAACAAGCCACATTTCTCCTTTAAGAAAGGGTTGTATCCTCAGTAGCAGATCTGAGGACAAATGCCCACAGGTGTGTGGCTGATGTGCCACAGAAGAAGTTCTATGAGACATAAGTCCATCTTCTTCAACTACATGTAAACTGGGTGGCAACAAAAGAAAGGCTTCAGGCAGGAAGAGGTATTCCAGAGAGCAGCACGTGCTCTCTGAGGCCATCCCAACATGTTCCAAGAAAGAAAAGGTATCTCAGTCATTCAGTGCATAGTTTGCTAGCTGTCAGAAACTACTCCCTCCATGTAGTGGTCATCTTCCTTCCTGTGTAGTTCAGAGGTATCTGACGACTTATGCAGTAGGACATATTCCCTACTGCTGAACCCAAATTTAAGTACATCCTTTTCCTTTAGTTCATAGTACCTTTGTAGCTCAACGCGTTTTTAAATTAGCATTTTTATTTTATTTCTTTAATTACATTTAATAATAAATAACAATATGATAGTTTCAAAACACATTACTAGTACATTCGCAATAATTGACACATTGCATATTGTTGTCCTCATAATAGTTATGCAGAGTACATGGTGTGATCATGATACATTTTCTAATCGATATTGGTAAGGAAAGAAAAAATTTCTTCTTTCTGAACTGAGAGGAAGTAGTTGCATACATAGTCCAGTGTCCCATAATTGCATTGGGTTACCGGTGAAACTGGTAATGTTGGAAGTTATTGATTTAAGACTCTTGCAGCTCATCATCCTAATCTAGCTCTGTGTTTCATGCCTCATACTTAAGCTTTTCCACTGGGTGATCAAGGACAAGTTAAAGCAAGACCTGTATAACAAAATATTCATCTTTTGTATCTTCCAAGGTCAAATCCCCTCAGGATTAACTTTGGAACTATGTACAGTGCTTTGTAGAACTGTTGTTAGTGTCAGCCTTCGGGATGAGTCATGGCCATTGCTTGACCAATTTGCTTTCTGTGAAACCCTGAGAGAATGTTTTTTCTCTAGGTAACTCTGCTTAGACATACTGTACTTCCTCCATCCCTTTCCTCTGAGGTCCCATAATCTCCTTGACCAGAAAATTTGGGACACAATTGAGTTATAGGATGTTACAGCACAGGTTCTCTTATGTTCTGAGTCCTCACTGACCTTGAAGGGTTAGGGTCAAAATGTTGGCTATCTTCATAGCCCTTCTTTTTCTCCAATTTTTGGTCTGTTAACTTACATTCTCAACCCTCCAGCAGAGAACCTTCGTGATACTATTACTCTATAACATAGGTAATTGAGCTTAACATCACTGTCTTTCTGAATATCAAACATCTTTGATTTAGCTTGAAATTGGTATTTTCTGTCAATCATTGATATTCTAATAAATCTCTATACAATATGATAAAAGCAGTTACACATTTTTACACAAACATTTAGAAATCCAAAGATGTACAAAATTGTAACCTGTTAAATCATGGCATTTTGCCCAGTTTCTTATTCTCAATTAATACCCTTTTTTGTTTTTTTGTTAACCAACCAGTTACTTGAGAGAGAGTGTAGCAGTAACTGAATTTACATTATCAATGCACTCGTTTAAGAAGTTCTGTTGCCTGAGCCCAAGTCAGTGATGTAGGGCTTCACCCCTTCAGTCAACCGTATCATCAGCCCGAGTGTATTCCACAAGCCAATACTGGAGGACTGCATGCTGTTTTGAACATGACGAATGATCAATGGGAATGTCTGCGATGCAGTGGTGCCAACCCATAAGGTGAGCACTCTGTCGATGGATGTACATGACAGGGAATACCTCATCATTTTTAAAGGGGTGGAGATGTCACCATTTTTAGGGGGATATGTGCTTTCAGGGGCTCACTGTATTTAATGACTACACTCTGAAAGGTGTTAGTGTCTTTAAGAAGAGCCACAAAGTTCAAAGCTTGGTTTTTCTTTAACAGGCACCTCTTTGTCTCTATTGTTGCCACCAGGTCAAGGCCCCAGCTCCTGAGTGCCACTCCCATTTCCACTGCCTTCCTTCTTTCAGCAGTGCTCCTGCCACCTGGTGGTGCAGAACTCACACTCTTCCTTTTTCCTGAGCGTGCAGGTTCTGGCTTTCACTCCTGTCCCTGAGGTGGCCTGCTCCCAAGCCTCTCACTAGAGTTTCTCCTTTGGCAGGAATGGCCCCAGTGTCTGTCTCAGTCACTGTTCCTAGCCCTTCTGTGCTCCTGATTGGATGGTTCATGGCGCTTCTGATCCTCTAGTCCTCTCCCGGGATGATCCTCACATTCCTTTCACTTTGACTGTCCAGTGGTGTTATGGTTTGTGTCTATTTGTCCCCTAAAGCTTGATGTAGTCATGGGTGATCCGAGGATGAGATTATGAGTCTGGGTACTGTAGTGATTATGGGTGTGATCTGAGGGGGATAGGCTGAGGCAGAGAGCCTGAATGTAATATAAGAGAGACAAAGCTATTGTTGCTATTCTGCCGCAATGAACTGCTATTCTGCCACGTGGCTCTCTATCTTGAATCCAGCTGAATGTGGACTGAAACTTTCAGTAACTGTGAGTTTCTTTGCTTAATTTTGGGTTTCTGGTATTTTTCCCAGCAATGAGAGAAGAATGACTGAGGCAAGGATTGAAGACTCTGGCTTCTCTTACTCCAGGGAAATTTGCTTCTTATCCCTGAGGATTTGCTTTTCTTTCTGGCCAGGGACTAGCTACCTCCTCACGCTCTGACACTGTGGTGGCCAGGTCAGCTGGTCTCTCCAGCCAGCAGCGTTAGGTTACCACCAGAAAAGTCTGGTTGACAATGGGTGGCAAGTACGGGTTCAGGGCTTAGCTGCTCCTGCTTCACCACTACCACCGCTGCTGGCATCCCCAGGTCCCCATCACGGTGTCTTTAGTAGCTCTGCTGCTCCCATTTGCTCTTTATTTCTTTCATTCTGAAAATTTGGCAAACCTAAAGAAAAATGGACCGTTCAGCTCCACTCACTGAAGGAAATGACGATCCTGAACCCTGAACTTCTGCCTCTGGTGAGTGCACTCTCTCAGCCTGAAAAGATAGCAATTCTCCCAAACTCATTCCTGGAGGGCAAGTATTACTCAGATAACAAAACCAGAGCAGTATCCAACCAAAAAAGAGAACTACAGGCCAATCTCCCTAAAGAAGATAGATGCAAAAATCCTCAATAAAATGATTGCAGACAGAGTGCAACAAAGCATCAAGAAGATTAATACACCACAACCAAGTGGAATTCATCTCAGTGGAATTCAGGAATGGTTTAATATGCACAAATCCACAAATGTAATATACCACATCAACACAGCCAAAGACAAATCCTACAGAAAGTTGGAATAGATGGTTTTGTTTTTTGGGTTTTTTGTTTTGTTTTGTTTTCAACTGTGGAATGAACTCAGGCCCCTGCACTTGCCAGACAAGAGCTTATTCTGCTGAGCTATCTCCCCAGCCTCAGAATAGATGGTTTTTACCTCAAGCTAATAAAAGTAATCTACAACAAAACCACAGCCAACATCATACTAAATAGACAAAAAATTGAGAGCCTTCACTTTAAAATTAGGAATAAGACAAGGATATCACCACTCCCATTCAATTTTGCTCTGGAAACATTAGCTAGAGCCATTAGACAAGCAATATAAATAAAAGGAATAATTATTGAAAAGGAAGAAGTGGATTTATCCTTATTGGAAGATGACATGATATTGCACTTAGAAGACCCCCAAAACTCCACCAAGAAACTTGTAGATATGATAACTAAGTTCAGTAGCACAGCAAGATACAAAATGTTGACTCAAAAATCAATAATAGCATTTCTGTACACAAACAACAAACACACTTTAGGGATATCTTAGTCTCTCAATGTAATCCATAGTACCTGGAAAAAAACAGCCACAGGAATGAGAAAAGAGACAAGTAGACAAGAGCTGAGTTAGGTAGTGTCTTATCTACTTGGTTGGCAAAACAACCATATTGTTACGGTTTATGTCTAGTTGTCCCCCCAAAGCCTCATGCAGTCATTGAGGGGGGACTTCTATAGATTGAGACTTGACTCATGAGTCACTGGGATTATGTGTTTTCATACTGATCTAGAGTTTGAGACTTGCTCCATGATCCCTGGGATTATGTATTTTAAATACTTCTAGGATTATGGGTGTAGCCTAAGGTTGATAGCCTGAGGCGGAGAGCCTGAATGTAATATAAGAGAAACAGACAGATGTGAGCTGTTGCTCTCTGCTCCCCTGTTTGGCCAGTTACCTCTGTTGAGATTGTTGCTGTTCTGCCTCCATGAACTGGGTACTCTCTGCCCTGTTCCACTCAGCCTTGGGCCAGCCAAATATGGACTGAAACCTCCAGTAACTGTGAACTAATAAACCTTTCCTTCCTTCATTTTGAGTGTCAGGTATTTGTCCCAGCAACTAGTAAAAAGTAACTGACACATATAAACATGTATTATACTTATGCAAAGTTAGTAACACATGACACAAGTTTGCCTAGTTAGTGATAACCAACAACCCATCAGGATGCTTATCTCAGGACTGAGGTAGCTTGTCTGTTTTAGGCACTGAAGCCTAGTCTTGCTTTCACATATTCGACCATTTTTCCAGCCTCTGTGGCTCCCAAAAACATACCAAGAGAGAAATTATGGAAAATATGCCTTTCACAATAGCACCCCCCAAAATGAAATACTTAGTAATCAGTCTCACAAAGGAAATAAAGGATTTATACATTGAAAATTGTGGCACTCTGAAAAAGAGATGAAAGAGCATTTCAGAAAAAGGGAAGATATTTCCTGTTCCTGGATAGGAAGAAACAAAATTGTGAAAATGGTCAAACTTCTCAAATTGTTATACAGATTCAGTGTAATCCTAATTAAAATACCATTAATATATATATAGAAAAAAATTCCTAAAATTCGTCTGGAACCAGAAGAGACCTAGAATAGCAAAAGCAATCCCGGGTAACAAAGGAAAGGCAGGAGGCGGCATGATCCCTGACTTGAAATTATACTACAACGCTTCTGCAATAAAATCAACAATACTAGCCAAAAAAAAAAGGACGTGAGGATCAATGGAACAGATTAGAAGATGCAGACACAGCTACAAACATACTCAGCCACCTTATCTTTGACAAAGGGGCCAAATATGTTCACTGGAAAGCTTTCTTAATAAATGATGTTGGTAAAACCAGCTTTCCACATGCCAAAGCCTAAAACTAGACCCATGCCTATCACCATGCACAAAGCTACAGTCAAAATGGATCAAAGATTTAAATATTAAAAGTGAAACACTAAATTTTCTGGAGGAGAAAGTAGGTAGAAATCTTAAAGATGTGGGGTAAATAGAGCATTTATGAACAAAAATCAGGCTGCAGAGGAAATACCTCAAGGAATAAACAATTGGGATTAAATCTTTTTGAAGAGTTTCTGGACATCAAAAGAAATCACCAACAGAGTAAAAAGAAAACCTACAAATTGGGGAAAAAATATAGCAGACTGTCCTTCAGACAAAGGACTCCTATCTAAAGCACATAAAGAATTTTTAAAAATCAGGTCTCTAAAATTCGAAGACCCAATCCAAAAGTGGCATCTGAGATCAATACACACTTCACAAATGAAGAGATACAAAGGGCAAATAAGTATATGGAAAAAATGTTCAGCATCACTGATCCTTCAAGAGATGCAAATTAAAACAACAGAGAGATACCATCCTATGCCAGATGGAATGAATATCACCAAGGAGTCAACTGATAACAAATGCTGGAAAGGCTGTGGGAAAAAAGACACCTTTCTCTGCTATTAGTGGGAGTGGAGACTGGCACAACCATCCTGGAAATCAGGATGGAGATTCCTCACAAAATTAGGTTTAGAAGTCTCATTCAAGTCAGTTATTCCCCTCCTAGGTATTTTTCCAAAAGAACTAAAATCATCATACCACAGCACTATATGTACCCATGTTTATAGCAGTGCAATTTGTCATAGCTAAATCTTGGAAACAACCCAAACACCCATCAACCAAGGAATGGATTAAAAAGATGTGGTAGTTTTACACAAAGGAGTATTATTGAGCTATAAAAAAGATAAATTCAAGACTTTTATACATAAAAGGATGCCACTAGAGTGAAATAAATCAGATCCGCATGTGCAAGCATTGTACTGTCTCACTTTAGTCAGAAGCTGAAAGAGTAAATAAAATTAGAAATGTACAATAGATACTCTGAGAGGAAGAGAATTTATTCAATGGGCAAGAAAACTTGGGATGAGGAAAAGGACAACAGAAAGAAGGAGAAAAGATATATTTAGGCACTAAATATATGCAGGATAGTTTGAAAAAATAATTGTACTACTGATTTCTGCTGGTCTTTTATTTTTTTGCTTTTTATTACTTTTAATAAGAAATAATGTGACAGTTTCAAAACATGTTAGTAGTATATTACCAATAATTAATATAATGCATATTGTTGCACTCATAGTAGTTATTCAGAGCACAGGATGCAGACATGATAATTTTCCTAATCACTGTTGTTACAAAAATTTCTTCTCATTGAACTTAGAGAAAGTAGTTGTATACATAGTCCAATGTTCCATAATAGTAGTGGGTTATTGGCAGAACTGGGAATGTCTGCTGGTCTTTTTATAGGAGCAGTTAATGCTTGGTTTTTGTTTCCTTTTTACTCTTTGCTTTTGAATCTCATAACTTTTTTGTTATTGTTTTATTTTGTTTTTTAAACCAGTCTTGCACATTTACATCTGGTAATCTAAACAACTAATTTGAAGATAACAGCATACAATACAGCAACTTTTGTTGAATTCCTACTACTTTGTTTAGTGAAACTTTTTATCATTTCTAATGATTTTCTTTTTTTCTGATACTATTTTGCATTCTTTAAAAAATGAAGAAAACCTGAAGAAACAGATACACCACATTCAAAGAAGGAAGACACAATACCAACATCCGTGGCCCATAATTTTGATGGCAAGAGTCATAAAAATCTTTGTAAGTTTTTTAGGAATCCATCAAACTCATTTGAAAATTCCTGTGTAAAAGCAAGGGAAGGGGACCAAGAGATAAAAAGGAGGGGAGGAAGGGAAGGGGCTAAAAAGTAATTAAGATGTGTTCTGCACATGCTCTAACTCCCCCCGAGGACTGGCATCAGTATAGACTGCAAACAGGCACTGATGAAAGATAAAAATTAAACAAAAAAGAAAGAAGAAAAGTAACCAAGACATCCCTAATGAGAGCAGACATTTGCTGTAAATCTATGAGTCCTGGGTATGGTGGTGCACACTGTAATCCCAGCACTCAGGAGGCTGAGGCAGCAGGACCACTGCCAAGTTCAAGGCCAACCAGTGTTATATAATGAGTTCAAGGACAGTCTAAAGTACATAGCAAGAACCTGTCTCAAATAATGAGAGAGAGAAAGAGAGAGACTGGCAGACAGACAGACAGACAGACAGACAGACAGACAGACAGACAGACAGAGCCACATGAAATGCAAAGGGAGTACTCACCAAACTGCAATACAACTGTGGATGACTTAGGAGTATTTTGGACTAAGACAGCTAGCCAGTCATCACTGCTCCTGACACGTGAAGCAAGTTTAAGTTCCACTGATGCGTTCATCAACTTCAAGCCTTTTCTTTGAAAGTGGGATTATAACCTCATCTTTGGCTGCACACACTGAAACTCTTTAGGCCCGTATCTACAGTGTCTCCTGATTGCTCCATTTGAGAAAAGTGCCCTTCCCCGGGGCTGCTGCAGAGTCTGAACATATCTTTCAGGGGTTCCACATAGGTTGGCCACAACAAGCCTTCCATCCCTGCTGGCTTTTTAAAAAATATCTCATGAAAGATAAATAAATAAATAAAACCTCATCGATGCATGCATACATGGCTAAAAGTATATATATATTAATTATGCAAATGAGACAAGGTTAAGGAAAGAGTCTATTATTATTTTTAATTTTCATGGATATCAGTATAGAGTATCTTATTCACATTAATAAGCAGATGAGGATGAGAGATTTGTAACAGCAGTTCATTCAGTTTTTCAAATTCCTTCCAATTTTATATCAAAAATCACAAAAGAGTACATCCTCAAATAATAGAAATTCAAAAGTAAGAAATTTCTTATGACTGCAATATTCCAGGTGTTCAAATATTTCTTCAGGATTGAATTGAGGTTATAATTATTAGTGGTATATATTTTATCAAAATTACATATTCTATCTTATCAAATATACACAGTGAATGTTTAAATAAAAATCTTATTACTGCCAGGGAGATAGCTCAGTAGAATAAGTGCTTGCCTGGCAAGCACAGGGTCCTGAGTTCAATCCCCAGTATGGAAAAAAAAATTATTATAGTAAAATATACATTGCTATTAATCTCTTTAAAAGTACTCTGTACCCCTTGGCTTTGATAACACATATACTATAGTTCTAGCAGTATTCTGAGGCAGTTATAGATGTCCTTTCTTTCTTCTTTTTTTTTAAAATGTATTTAGTACAGAGTCTACAGGGTCTCACTACACAGACTGGACTCATAATGATCCTCCTGTATTCAGCCTCCCAAGCACTGGGATTGCAGGCAGGTGCCACCCACACCCAGTCTCAGTCACTGTCTCAGCGCGTCCCAGGAACAAGGCCTACCTCTTTCTGAGTCTCTAGTTACACTGTCAAAGTCGCTTCAGTATCCTAAATTGTTTGAAAATATTTTGCATTTTGTGGTCATTTTGATTTGAGGAAGAGCCAAATTCTCCAAACAAATTGAGCAAGGGTGCACCACATTTTTATGATCCTGCCTTCTTGCTGGAAAACTTCTGGCAGTAGCATTTGCTGTATTTTATTATTATTATTGTACCTTGTAATGACAGAACAGAGGACTTCCAAAACTGCTTCAGAAATTGGCAGCAGCAACAGGGTTTGTGTGTTCAAAGCCAAAAAAGTATATTTTCAGGGGGATTAAAGGAAGACTTTTACTGCAATAAACTTTTTGGTATACTTTTTTTTTTTTTTTTTTTTTTTTTTTTTTTTGTGGGACCGGGGTTCAAACTCACGACCTCGCACTTGCCCAGCAGGCACTTGTGCCTCAGAGCTATCTCCCCAGCTCCCTTGCAATAAACTTTTTAAATTTAAGCATTTACCACTTTGATCATCACTTATACATTTTGACACAAGTTATGACACTAAACAAACAACTAGGAGGAGTTGAGGAGATAGCTCCGGGGCACAAGTGCCTGCCTGGCAAGCGCAAGGTTGTAAGTTTGAACCCCAGTCTCACAAAAAGTAAAAAAACAAAATTAGGAAATCTGCTTTCAAAATATTATTATTATTATTATTATTATTATTATTATTATTATTATTATTATTATTATTACTTGCTGGGGATGGAATTCAGGACCTTGCACTTGCCAGGCAGGCACTTAAACTACTGAGACATCTCTCCAGCCCCGGTATTTTCAATTATAAGCGTTCAAAAATATTGAAGCAGACCATATACTCACAGGAAAGCTTTCTGAGTTTTTCATTTTAATTGTCATATGTTCTATTACAAAGCTGTTTGTTGTGTGACAAATAAAGCTTAACTGTTTTATATTAGGATAAATTTTTTAGAGAAAATGGGATGGAATAGGGAGAAGGAAAGCTGGAAGCTGGAAACACGGATTTGGGAGCTAGGTAACCTACAAACTGGAGGCTGGGGTGGAGGGGTCACAGCCTGGGACTTAGGGCCCCATGATCTCCCCTTTTTGGGCTCAGTCTTTTATCCAGGATCACAGCCCTCAGTTTTTCCCTAATATGCTTTAAGAAAAAAAAATCTAGAAAATAAGCATCATCTTTTACAAAGCTATCATCCCACAAAATTATATAACATGTTTTATCGCTTCTAAATTCTGAGCACTTCTACCACAGCGTTCCTATTCTCTCCTTAACATGATATGGGGCACGTTCCCTGCTAAGAGATGTTAGCATCCACCTGCCTAGGACCAAAGCCCAGAGATGCAGATGTTTTAAAGATTGTGATGCTTTAGATCTAGAAGGTCTCCCCAAACTCTCCTGCACCCAGAAGCAGGACTTCCAGAAGCAGATTGGGCTGTAAAAGACCTACCCTCTCATCCGGTGTCTGAACGCACACCGAGGAGGTGGGGCCGGGTTAGAAGCGGCTGATGGCTGCGGTAGTCACACGGAAGGTTGCATCTCCCTCCCTCGCTGCTCCCTTTGCTCAAGGCTCCGTGGCCACCATGATGTGAGCAACTTCCGGGAAGGGCAGGCCCTCCCACCACTCTTCTGTGCTTGAGTCAGCTGACCATGGACTAGAATTTCTAAAACTGAACCCCAGGAAACCTCTCCTTTTCTAATGCTATTTTCCCTTTAAGTTGCAGGTATTGGGGACTGAGTCTCGGGAAGGAGAAAATGACTCAGGCTAGGGTCCAGGGTCATGTGGCTCCTGTACAGATTTCCAGAGTCTTCAAGCCAAGGCCCCTGGTCAAGATCACAAGAACCCCTGAGCATCCCTACAACCCAGAATTTCCAAACTGGGGTCTCAGAACTTTAAGGAGGAGAATTTCAAAGTCATCTCTGATTTTAGGTCACCTTCTGTTTTAGTTGCTGCATGTGGGTAATTTAATTTATAAAGAAAAGCAGTTCATTTTGGCTGATGTTTCTGGGAACAGGAAGGGCACAGGCATCTGCTCGAGACTTAGTGAGAGCCACACACTCTCTGCCTCATGAGAGACAGGAAGGTGAGAGAAACAGGCACCCGTGGAGAGGCGCATCTGTGAGAGATGAAGAGCAGGTACCAGGCACACTCTGTTTATTACAATCTACTCTCCTGAGTGATCTCTGCTATTAGCAGTGCACTAGAAGCCACCCAGAAACCCAGGCTTTGTGTGGGCAAAAGGCTCCATTTATTTGTCTGAGTCTAAATAGGCTGAGATCATAGGTGACTTCAGCAGCTGGCTGAGATCATAGGTGACTTCAGCAGTAAACTCATATGGGGCTTAGCGCTGGGGTTATAAACCCAGTAAATCTGGATTGGAATGTATGGGGTCAACATCCCAAGGCCAGCCAGCACTGGTGTGTAGATAGCACTGGACCTTCTGGTGCCATGGAGGTTGTATTTCCAGTCTTAATTCTTCTTTACGGCCATCTGTTTTGCTTACTGAGGACAGCAGAGTCCCTTTAGTGGTTTCCTGCTGTTGGATGGCCTTGCCTGGATCAGGCCTGGCATCTCATTTTGTGAAAACAGTGCTAATTCCTCTTAAAGGAATTAACTGTCATATTGACAACCAAATTTCAGTGTGAGATTTGGAAGAGAAAAACCACATCTAACCCAATACTCTACTGCCTTAGTTTGGAAGATCACAGTGAAAAATAAAATTTAGGACCCTGGAAACAGAAGTCAGCCCCACCCTCAGTGTCTCCCATTACCTATTCCCTAACAAAATTCAGATGGGTGCTGGGCATGGGATGTGCACCTGTAATTCCAGCACATGGAGGAGCAAAGGGAGGAGGATCACTGCAAGTTCTGGGCCAGCCTACAATACATAGTGAGTTCAGGCTGGATTTGAATAACAGAGAGGCCCTGTCTTTAAAAAAAAAACCAAACAAACAAAAACAAAACAAAAAAAAAACCAATTCAGCTGGGCATGCGGTGCATCCCTGTGTTCTCAGCACTCTGGAGGCTGAGGTAAGAGGATTACTCTGAGTTCAAGGCAGGTCGAGGCTACAAAATGAGTTCAAGTCCAACCTGAAATACATAACAAGTTCCTGCTTCAAGATAATAAGAACACAAACAAACTGAAATGAAATGAAAATAAGGGTGAAAATGTTTCAGAGCCAATTAAATAAAGAACATTTTCAAATAACAGTGTCAACGTTCACGAAGTATAATCTGCCACTAAATTGTTATCTCTGAGTGTGAGTCTTGTTGATTTTATCATTGAAAATTTATTTTAGATTCAACCCAGAGCTCAGGCCTGGCATGTGAGTGAGACAACCTGGAGCCTCCCAGATCCTCCTTTGACCCAGAACACAGACACAGTGTCTGAATGGAATGACCTGGTGCTTGCCGGACCCTCATTCAACCCAGTGCCCAGGCCCAGTGTATCTGGTGTGGAACCATGTAGCAGAACTCCCTGCAGAAGTTCTGCAAAGTGCTATACAGAGGCAAGACTCACCCAGTTGACAGATAACTATAATGAAAGAAGTAATAGATACTCCTAAAGAAGGCACTGATTTAAAAAATAGAGGTGAATAGAAAAATGATGGAATCCATGAATGAGCAATATAGGAAAGAAACAGAATGCATGAAGCAGGTTCCAAGTGCTATATAGGAAATTAAAACCTCCATCACAAGCTGGCAAATCCATTTCAGTGAAAGTGAAAATAGACTTTCAGACTTGAAGACACCACCGCAGGTAGTAAAAAGGTAAGAAAAGATCTCTTTAAAACAACTAGGATTCAGGAAAATATTATTTCACATCTGTAAGATGATGCAAAGATAAACAACATGAAACTAATAGGCATCAATGAGAAAGAAATTATACAAGTGATATAAAAGAATATGGGCAGAAGCAATAGCACCAAACTTCCCAAATATGGGGAAACAATCTGAAACTCAGGTAACTGAAACATATAGAACTCCAAAAACATCAACCCAATTAAAACCACACCCAGACATATAATAATTGAGATCCCAGAAATTCATCACAGGAACAGTACACTAAATGCTGCTAGAAAAAAAAAAAAAAGAAGCAGATCACATTTAAAGGAAAACCCATCAGAATAACAGCAGATTTCTCCTCACAAACAAACAAGTCAAGAAAAGCATGGAGCAAAGAAATTCAAGTCTTGCAAGATAATAAATTCCAACCCAGACTGATATATCCTGCAAAACTCTTTTTCAAGTTATTGGAGAAGTGAAATATTTCTCTGACAAAACAACTAAAGAATTTCATGATGACAAACTCAACCCTACAGAGACTACTAAAAGATATTCTAGAGAGGGATCAAAATGACCACCACTCCATAAAGGAGAATTGAAAGAACCCACCAAATAGGACAAACAATTAAACACAAGAGAAAAAAAGGTGTACAACAATAGTCCTTCAACTATTCCTTTATATACAGCAGCAGAATATGTCCATCAGCATATTCTACAAATGGACTTCTCCTGCACCCTATGGGCCATGATTCTGTCTGGGTCTACAGGGTGGATATCAAGGAAATAGCAGTAGCTCAGCCCCATAAGTGACACCTGGCCACCCGTATGCATCATGGATACTGTCTATGTCCACAACATACTAGAACTTTGTGCAATATCCTATCCCCAAACTGTTATAAATTGTAGTCATATATTTGCCATTCTCGGTCTTTATGCTATGTTGTATTCTCAGTAATTCTTTACTAACATGAAAACATTTTCTTAGTTTAATTGTTTGGAAATATTTAATTTTGAATTAATATTTAATTTATTTTCTGAA
>PVJA010036864.1:0-20773 GCA_004027025.1 Myocastor coypus
AAAAAAAAAAAAAAAAGAAAGCTGAGCCTCCTGGGAGAACCAGGTTGCAGCCTGGAGCTGGGGAACCCCCCGATGACCAGAGCCAGGCTCCTGGAGTAGGCCCACGGGTGCAGGGGTGGCAAGATGTGCCACAGCCTTGAGGGAGGGGTGATAGGGAAAGCCAGGGGCCCTGAGCAAGCAGCGGGGACTTTCCCGGGGGTGCAAACGTGGCTTGGCTGTCCCCGCACTGTTCTGGGAGGGTCAGCTTCAGTCACATGTTGGGGAAAGCTGGCAAGGGCGTTCGGATCTTCCTGCCCACGCTGATGTAGGCAGCAGTCTGCGAGCCGCAGGCCTGACAGCCTACCTTCCACCATCAGTCAAACTTGCAGCCTTTACTTCCTGAGGACTGTGGGATCCTCTGAGGCTTTCTTTAAGTTTTTATACCACCTCTGGCCAGATTCCTTGTTCTGGCATAGCTCAGGTTCTGGAGAGTGGGGTGTACCCGACTCTGCGCCCCTCGCCCAACACTCCTCCGGAAGGGAGTGCATGTCTGATACCCGTGCTGCCGCCCTGATCTGCCAGCCGCACTGCGTGGGCCGAGGCTGGAACTAACGCTGGGCTGCATCGCTTTGGCTGTCTCCCCAGCAGCCCTCTCCCTCCGCCCCAAGAAGGCGCTAGACCCCGCCTTTGGCCTTCTTCCTGGGCCTGGGCCAGGGCCAGGGCCCTCCCACACCACCCCCAGGCAGAGCCTTCTGCCTTCCACGCCTGCCCTTTGCCTTTGCTCCCAGTCTGGAACCGACACATCTGCCAGGCCATCAGGCCAGAGGCTCCCCCTTCTGAAAGGAGGTGTCGCATAATGTCACCTGCTCCCGGGTGCTGCCACCATCCCCCACCAGCCTCCCACCTCTCCAGCTACGACCACTTAAATAAAAGCCAGAAAGCTCTTTTTCAGCTCGATAAGGCGAAAAATGGGGATGACAGTTGTGGCTTCTACAGCCCTAGTTTCTCCCTGATGAGTATAACAAATACAACTGTCAAAGTTGGTATAATCAGACGTCAGATAAGATCACCAGCTGCTGGGGAGGTCTCCGAAGGCCGGCGACGTCTTCATAGAGCCGGGGTGTGTGCAGGGCTTATCAAGAGGAGGATGACAGCTGAATAGCCCTCTGCCAGTGACCGAAGCCCAGCCATCATCCCAAGGGGACCAGGAGAAAGGACAGGGCCAGGGAGGCCTTGGGCAGGCGGGCGGGCAGGGGGAGATAAGAGGTCTGGAGGGGACCTATTCTTTTCTGCTCTGAACTAGGCTGGGAGAGTGGGTATCTGCACAGCCAGCCTTTCTCCTGGGGAACAGTGGCAGTAACAACTGTCACCAGAGCTCAGCCATTGGGGTGCACACAGGCAGGACTCATTTCCCTAGCATCCTGTGAGGCTACCAAAGGGCCAGGGCCCCAGACTGAAGGTGGATGTGTTGGCAGTACCTTGCGCTCAACGCCTTTGTCCACTCTGGCTTCTCTTAGGCTTCTGGGGGACCTGGAGCCCAGCAGCTTAAGCTACCCCCTTCCCTGCATCACCTGCAGGGAGGTCTGTTATGTCCTTCCATTGGCTCAGTGGCATCTGGCTCTGCTGGGGGGTGTGGCATGGCTGTGCTTAGCTTTCATCTACACAGGGTAGAGAAATGGGCTATGCCCTGTAGCTGGGCAGCCCCCTCGGTGGGCAGGGCCAGTCCAGGGCCCCAGGAGCCTTCTCCTGGGCAATGGGGAGATTGCTTCAGTGTCGCTCAGCTCAGGGACGGGCCCCACCTTTTGGAGGATCACTTTGGTTTTTTTTTTTTTTTTTTTTGTCTTTTTGAGACAGGGTCTCGCTATGCAGTTGAGGCTGGCCTTGAGCTCACTTTTGGAGCCCAGGCTGGTCTCGAACTCACACCGATCCTCCTGCCTCAGCCTCCCGAGTGCTGGGATTACAGGCGTGAGCCACCACGCCCGGCAGAGGAGGATCACTTTGGAGTGAGGGTGGGATAGCATAGGGCAGAGGGGCCTCGAAACTTCTGGGATTCTCCGCAGTGTCCCACAGGTCACTCAGAATGCACAGCACGGCTGACCTCTGCCCTGCCTCTCCCCAGGGCACCGCTACGTGATTCTGGATATCCCGCTGCTGTTTGAGACCAAGAAGCTGCTCAAGTACATGAAGCACACCATTGTGGTGTACTGGTGAGTTGGCAGCCCACGGCTGGGAGGCTGCCCCAAGCCCTGGGAACGGCTGTGTCAGAGCCAGATGCCCCGGGGCAGGGGCAGCCTGCGCCTGTGGTGTCCGTGCCCAAGGCATCCCTGCTGGCTGTGGGAGGCACCCTTCTGCCCCCGCTTTTCAAGCCACTGCACGCTCTGCTGCTCATTATAAGGTAGCAAGGGCAGAAGCAGGCTTCTGAGGCACAGAAGGGACAGGGGCACCCCCTGGCAATGCCAGGGAACAGAGCCTAGCAAGCAAAGAGCTTTGTTTCCAGAGCCCCCAAGCCAGGAAGCACACGAGAATGCAGCTCTGCCGAGCAAGATGACTCAGACTGGCAGAGAGCATGAGTCAGCCCCAAAAGCTCGAGCAGATGAGCTGCAGGGCATAACTTCCGGGCGCTACACTCGGTGGGCACCTGGTGCCGCAGGTATCTAGGGCACCTGGAGGTGGGGCTCGATTGCTCAGCACCCTGGGTCCCCTGCGCTTCCTGCCACTCGCCCTGGGTTGTGACCTCAAGAGTAGCGTGGGAGCATGCGCACCCCTCAGCTTCTGAGGGCTGTGCCTCTCCTGTAATGCTGCCCCTGGGTGTGCTTGCCCCTGCTGTGAGCCACACCACACGGGGCGCAGTGCCATGAAGTCCTCAGATCCTCTGTGCCTTGGCAGCGCAAGTGCACCACTCCACTGAGGGTCAGAAACAGGGACTGCAGGCCTCAGGGTGGAGAGAGGCAGAGCAGAGGCACTGGTGCCGGTCGTCAGCACAGGAGGTTGGGCCTTCGTGAGAGGCCAGAGGTGTTGTGCTTTTCACCAGAGGATCTGTCCGATATATGGCAAGCCACACTTGGCCAGCACCCAGATGCAGTGCTTCCTTAGTGGTGCTGTGATCAATACCCAGGGCCTCGTGCGTGCCAGGCAAGCACTCGTGTCGAGCTGCATCCCCAGCTCCGATTACCGTACTCCTGGGGGATTTCGACAGTTGTAGTTGTACATGGGCAGAAATCCCAGCGCCTCGATGCGCATCAGTCCTTCAGCTCAGCAGCTCAGGGAGGGCTGGGGGCCCAGCTCCAGGTCGCCTATTTGGTGACAGGCGGCATCCACAGCCTTAGCTTCAAGCTAGTCCTATTGCCACCTGTCCCAAGCTCCTGACGAAGGTTACATAGGCTCCTGTCCTCGGTGAGGTGGACACAGCAGCGCCCAGACCCTAGTGTCCCTAACAAAGGACATTCATTGTCACGGAGGGTGGCCTCCCCGTACCTAGCCAGGTTGGTCTGCTTTCCAGGGCCCAGAGGAGGAAAGGCAGTAGAACCCCCCAGGCCCCCACTCCCATTCCATAGTCAGGAAAGCTCAGTGGGTGGGGACAGCTATGTAGCCATCCCCTCCTGACCTGAGGGTAGGGGGCTGTTCCAGGGCACCTGTCTGGGGGCTTCCTGAGGACAGATACAGGGGCAACGTCAGATGGTAGAAGAGGCACCCTCCCTCTCCCTTGGAGTTGGAGACCCGCAGTATTCCGCTCAGCATGCAGTACCTCACCCTGCCATGAACCCGGGTCTGAGCTGAGTCCTTGCTTGCCCTGAAGGCCCCAGGCTTGCACGCACGCACGCGCGCGAACACACACACACACACACACACACACACCCGCACCAGGCAAGGAGCACAACAGCCGCCATCTCAATGTTCAGGGCCCAAAGAGGGCTCTGAGGCCCCAGGAAGGGGTGCAAACACTTTGATCCAGGCCAGGAACCTATGGGAAGTGTGAGTCTTTGCAGAGCGGATCCAGACACCCAGGATGCACTGATTCCCTATGGTGCCAGCCTCCTACCCTATACTTGGGGACCCAGCAGGGAGCAGAGGATGCCTCCCGCCTCCCCCACCAGCCAGCCCTTGGGGTGGCCTGGAAGGGAGACTCCGTCCCTGCACCTGCCTGTGTCTGCCAGTGGCAAGGGAGGCCACAGCCCATAGTGCCGTTTGCCTGTCCTTAGTGATCGAGACACACAGCTGGCACGCCTGATGAAACGGAATGGCTTGAGCCTTGAAGATGCCGAAGCCCGCGTCCAGGCCCAGCTGCCCCTGAAGGACAAGGTCCGGATGGCCAATCACGTGCTGGATAACTCGGGCAACTGGGGTGACACGAGGCGCCAGGCCATCCTTCTGCATATGCGGCTGGAGCGGTCGCTGGAGTACCTGCCTCTGCGGCTCGGCGTGCTTGTGGGGCTGGCGGGCATTACCAGCCTCCTCTACCTACTCGCCCGCTGCCTGCTGCCTTCCCCCTAGCCAGGCACAGCCCTAAACACCCTGGGTCTGGCTGGCCAGCCCTCCCCCTTTCCCTCCCAGCGGCACCCACTCCAGCTGCTGTGGCTGGAGGCAGCAGTGGTTACACTGGGGTGGGGGTGGCAGCTCCATGGCTCCTGGGGTCCAAGGGCTGCCACACTTGAGTCCTCCCTGCTCCACTGAAACCAGAACCCATGTAGCCTGGGGAGACCCTTTGCAAGAGGGGTAGGGTGCTGTGGCTGGCGGAGTGGAAGGCCCTGCCTGGCTGTCCCCAGGCCTCTGCCACACGGGTGGGAGCCCTGAGCCCCTGGCACCCACAGGCCCTGCCGTTCTCACCCACGCCTTACTCGGGCTCCCTGGCCTGGGGCATCCAGCCACCCCCATCCCTTTCCTGTAATCCGAGGTCTCATGAGCTCGGAGCCCCGGTCCTCTGGAGGCGTGGACCTCATGGGGTAGGGACGTCTTCAGTGCTGCTCCTGTGGTGCTCAAATAAAGCGTGATGCGGACACTGAGGTTGTAGGCATGGTGGGTGAGCTGTGGGGTTCCCTCGTTTCCCGCCCCGGAGCTCCCACCAGCTGCTCTGAACCCCTGTGAAGAGTCGGGCACGTCCTCAGCGCCTGGCAGCGCTCTGGTCCCGCTGATGTGCGGCTTTGCACCTGGCCAAAGCGAACCGACAAGGGTGCTGGCAGCTGTGTTAAGTGCCCCTGCCTGTGGGGACCATGAACTCCTCGTCGTCGTCGTCGTCGTCCCCCCAGGGACAGGGGGGGTGGTGTCCTGGCAGTTTCCAGGGTTACAGTAAAGGACCCAGTGCTATGCCGCCAGGCCAGCTGCAAGAACAGAAGGACAGTCCTGTGCTGCCCTGGGAAGGAAGAGTGGCCCGGATCTCTTAAGGGGAACGGCCTTGGGGTGGGTGGCCCAGTGCTGCCTCTTGTGTGCTGTCACCTCCAGTTTGGGGTTTCTGCAAGGAGGCTCTGAGACCTGTCTTGGAACCTGGGGCGGGGGCGGATTAAAATGCCAAGAAGCCTGGCCCCGGCAACTTGCTGTCCTGTAGCCACCGTGCAGCCAGCAGGTGGCAGCAGGGACCAGGCGGGGGCCCACTGAGCAAAGGTTTCAGCCTCTGTGGCCTCCAGCCCCTGCAGGCTAAAGGAGTTCAGAGTCGTGAGCTCCCAGGTTTGTGGCTGAGTGTCCCCTGCAGACCCCTCGTGAGCTGGCAGCCACTCCAGGTATTTGCCTGCTTCGTGGGGGAACGGGGAGCAGAGAAAGGCTTGGACCCTTGCTCAGCCTTAAGGCTGGAACTGCATGCGAAGAAGTTGGAAGGAGCCCCACGGGGGCGGGGGGCACTGCTCCTCCTCCTGCACCCCCTGGAGCCTAGGCTGTACAGGGCTAGGCCCCGCCCCACTCCCCTCCCCACCGCCTCAGGGCCTCAGGGCCTCCGTCTTCACTCGGATTCCAATACAACTCCCAGCTAACCAGCATGTCAATAGAACAAGTGGGCCGCACAGTGCCGCCAATTACAGGAAATCATTCCGCTCCACGGCTCAGCGCTCACCTTGGGAGAAGGGGCCAGCAGGTGGGTGGGGGTGGGGGCTCCGGATGTCCAGTCCCTGTGCAAAGAGACCCAGACCTCAGGCCAGAGAGAGATGTGGGAAGCGAGGGAGAAAGAGACGCTTGGGGCCAAGGGGGTGCATGGGAGAGTCCCAGGACTGGGTGGGCACCAGCCCTGGCCTGCAGGACAGCTGGGAGCCTGAGACACACTGAAACCTGCAGACCATTCCCAGGGGCTGCCAGGGCCAGGATGCCTGGGGGAGAGGACCAGCTCCCTGCATCCAGTCAGCTGGGGTCAAGGCAGGGCCGTTCTTCCTCAGGCCTTCTGCCCTCTGCTTCCCAGTCTCTCTGGCTCCTAGGAGACACTTGCGTGGTGCCTGACATCCCACCTTATTGAGAGGCAGAGGCAGGAGGATTGCAAAGTTTTCCAGCCTGGAAAACGTGGACTCTCAGGCTGATGAGATGGCTCAGTGGTCTAAAGCACCTGCTTAGGCAACCTCAGGGACCGTGGTTCAATCCCTAACACCATATGCTGCTCCAGCCCGACGCCCAGGGCAGGCTGAGCCAGCCATTATATATGTGTATATTAAAGAGAAGAAAACTTAAGAGTCTCAAAACATGAAAGGGACCAGAGCACAGCTCGGTGGGAGAGCTCATG
Organism: Myocastor coypus; assembly: GCA_004027025.1. Taxonomy (NCBI): domain Eukaryota; kingdom Metazoa; phylum Chordata; class Mammalia; order Rodentia; family Myocastoridae; genus Myocastor; species Myocastor coypus. Next base: position 6,671 of record PVJA010036864.1, read on the forward strand.
CCAGCATGCTCAAGGCCTGACTGCGGTGCAGGTTCCACTCAGGACGACCTAGGTGCCCCCACACCACCCGCAGCTCCTTCCTGTGTCCCCTCCATCGAGGCTGTCCCTGAGTTGCCTGCCAGTGAGCAGCTCTCCTTCCGGCCTCACGCTGGCCATCCTTGGAGAACAGGAGCCCCCATGGACTCCCCCTTTCAGGGAATTGAGTGTGGGTACCCTGGCAGGAGCCCTGGGACTCAGGGCCCTTCCTCCACTGCAGGTTCCCGTGAGAACCTGGTAGGGTGCACTCAGGCCTTTGGGCTCCCAAGGGTGGGCATGTGGTTCAGGGAGAAGACCAGCTCCAGGAGGAGGTGAGGCTGGGGCTGAGGTCCTCTGCCTGGGTGGAAGGGGACGCCTGGCATGCCCTCCGCCTCCGTGTTGGGCCTCCAACCACGCTGGCCTGCAGCCATGGCCCCTGCATCCCTGCCACAGGCTGGGCGCGGGGCTCAGTGACACACAGGGCACACAGGCAGCCTGCTGGCTTGGGCCATCGACCGGCCGCCTCCTTCCTCGCTGCTCGCTTTTAATTGAAGTTTGTTTGAGCAGAGTGCCGAGCAGGCAGAAGCAAAAGCCAAATATTTAGTTGCTGCAAATTGGCACCTGCAGATCAATTACCCGGCTTGGGCCGACCACAGAATCTCAATGCCGGCACCGAGCCCCCACCACGTGTCCCTGGCGGCTGGCAGGGGACAGGTTTACGATGGAAGCGGGTCCCTGAGAAAGGACTTGGTCTCGTGGATCTGGCCAGGTCCCAGGAGCACACTGCTAGGTGACTTCGGGGAGTCTCCGTGCTCCCTGACCGGGACAGTGGCCACCTTGTGGCAGTGACAGCGGGAGAGACCCGAAGCCCAACCTGTGATGGCTTCCGACTATGCAAGTTCTCAGCTGGGGCAGGGGCGTGGAGGGCAGGCGGCAGTCCAGCCATGGCGGAGGGCATCAGCCTTGCAGACCAGGCCCTCCGGGGAGAGCTCTGACCTAGCCCAGGGGGACAAGGAGGAGAGGGCCACTGCCACCTGTGGGGGAGCAGGGGATACCGTGGGGGAGCAACCCTGACCCAGAAGGTCGGTGCTGGCAGAGCTTGGGTGACATGATGGCTGTGAACCCTGAGCTTCCACGACCAGGAGGGTCTGGGTCACCCCTGCCCTGGCCAGGAGCCCTGCAAGGCATCAAACCTGGGGTCCAAGTGGGTGCCGAGGCTGGCTACGGTGCCCCCTCCCCGACCTGAATGTGCCCAGCTGTGAAGTAGGCTCCTCAGCTACGAATCACGGGGCTCCGGTACTCCATCTGCCACTCTTGCTCCTTCGGCCCACCCCACCTGTCTGGGATTGCCAGCCCACCATTCGTCAAGCCCGGAAGTCCTTCTGACAGTCTACCTTAAATCTCTCGCTGCCTCCGAGGGAATAGTAGAAAGGAGGGACAGCAAACAGACAAGTGCTGATGGGTAGTTGGTGCCACAGCATTTTACAAAACGCCCCATAGAGGGCTGGGGGTGGGGGTTGTCTTCACCCAGTGCTCTTTACACTAAACATCTTGGTGATAAATATGGCTGTGTAATTCTTTCTTCTCTTGGCAGGGAGAAAGGCAGAGGGACCCGGAAATATAAATCAATGTGTGGCTTTAATATATGTGCTCTCAGTGTCTGTGTGCCGGGGATTATTAGTAACCTTGATTCCAGCACAGTGTCCGTGCAAGGCGGGGGACGCACAGCCCCCAGGGAGGAGGAGAGAAATTAGGAAGCCAAATTCTCCTTCTGATTGACACCTGGGTAAACATTATCCTGGCAGAGGGGAAGAAAAAAGATCAATTCTGGGTATGTTTATCACATTCCAGGGACGGTGAAAGAAATTAAAGAAACTTGTCTAAGGCAGTTGTCCCAAGATGGGGCCAAGGATCATGGCCACACACCCGACCTGGTCTGTTAGGGACCCCTGAGGGCCATTTTTTCCATTCCATGGGGTCCTGCAGCTCCTGAGGGCAGTGGGTGGCAGGCGAGGCAAGAGAGGAAAGAGAGCCTACAGAGGTATCTGGGACCAGAGTGCAGGGATCCTCGGCCTCTGTCCTCCACATCCCGCCTGGTTCTGAGACCTTGACCCAGGCGTCTGACCTCTGAGTCCCTTCCCGTGTGTGGCCTGTACCCCCCTCTCTGCGCAGAGCAGAAGGTATTAAATCAGGGTCCTTGGGAATGTTCCTCTAGCCACTTCTTTTTTTTTTTTTTTTTTTTTTGTCTTTTGGGACAGGATCTCACTGTGCAGTTTAGGCCAGCTTTCAACTCACTCCGTAGCCCAGGCTGACCTTGAACTCACAGTGATCCTCCTGCCTCAGTCTGCTAAGCGCTGATTACAAATGTGTATGTCACCATGCCTGGCTTCCCAGCCACATTTAAAGGAGAAGAAAACACAATGAATTCAAATGACATTTTAAAACTGAACCCAGTACATCCAAAATATTACCGGGGGCTGGGGAGGTAGCTCTGTGGCACAGGTGCCTGCCTGGCAAGTGCAAGGTCATGAGTTCGAACCCCAGCCCCACACAAAAAAAATTAATATAATAATATAAAATATTACCATTGGGCTGGTGAGATAGCACAGTGGACTAAGAGCCTGCTTAGGCAAACACAGGGACCAAGGTTCGATCCCTGGCTCCACATGCCATGTGTGCCCTGCCCCAGGGCACACTGAGCTGGCCACAGAGGCCAGGCATGCTGGTGCATGCCTGTAATTCCAGCCCTGGGGAGGCTGAAAACAGGAGGATCACTGTGAATTCAAGCTCTGTAGTGAGACCCTGTACCAAATAATGAAGAAAAAAAAAAAAAAAAAAAAAGACTATATCTGGTTCTAGTCTCTTCTTTCTACTTTCTCTCTTTCCTTGCTTTCTTTTCTTTCTTTCTTTTTTTTTTTTTTTTTCCTCTTTTTGAGACAGGGTCTCACTATGCAGTTGAGGCTGGTCCTGCGCTCACTTTTGTAGCCCAGGCTGGTCTCAAACTTGCACCAATCCTCCTGCCTCAGCCTCCCAAGTGCTGGGATTACAGGCGTGAGCCACCACGTCCGGCTTCTTTTCTTTCTTTCATTCTCTTCCAAGATTTTTTGCCTTTGTTGTTTGTCTTGAACTCAGAACATAGCGCAGGTTGACTTAACACAGTGACATGCCTGTCTCAGACCCCCAGAGTGCTGGGATTGTGGGTATGTGCAGTTGCCACATTTCAGTTGCTCCAGAACACTAGGCTGGGCAGTGACAGACTGGGCCTGCACTGCTGTAGAATGAGAAGCCAGGGTAGTGCTCTGCCCCCTCCCCGGATCCGCAGGCCCGTTGGCGGCACCCTGAACGTGTCCCTGAGGCCATCTGAACCCGGCCCTCTCCAGTGGCCAGCCTTTGTCACCTGCCCTCCCACAGCAGAGGGGAGGGCTCCAGGCCTTGTAGGACACCCCTCCCCGACTCCTGCTGGAGAGCGATGGGAGGGGCAGGGGAAGGTGTGATCCCCAAGCAAGGCTGCAGGCTGCAGGGAAGGATGGGCCGGTCCTGAGCCGCTTCTGGGTGAGGGGTGGGGCAGCCGCACGTTTGCAGCATTGCCTGAACAGAGAGAAGGGCTGGAGCTGGGCACTGCCATGGCCACTGTCCCAGGGGTCCTCGCTGTCTCTTCTGTAACTCGGGGGCCCTGAGATACTCGATCAAAGTTTCAGGGCCCAGCAGGTAGGCCTCATGTGGTCTTTGAGTCCCATCTGTCACCGTCGCCACAGGCGGAGTCTGGTCGGTGTATACTTTCCAAGCCAAGGAGGTTGGGCCGGGAGGACCTGTAACCCCACACACCTGCTCCCACTGCCTTGTGCCTTGGCTCCTCGGCCTGGCTCCCGTGCCCCACACAAGCAGCCCCGGGCGTCCTGCCTCTCCACACCTCTCTGTGAGCCCTTCCCAGTCTGCAGAGCAGCGGCAGGCTGTGTCCTGAAACCCCTGCAAGAGCACGAACCGGCCTAGCACCCAACGTCATCCTGGTCACACGGTGCAAGGGTGGAGCTCAAGGCAGCGCCACACCATCTCCACCCCACACTTCCCAAGGTGACATCGGGTAGGCTCTGAGGAGCAGGCGGTAGCAAAGCGCACCCCTTCAGGGCACGGGGCCCCCACTCCCATGCCACGCCATCCAGATGCCTAAGCCGGCAGCCGGGCCTGTCCGTTTGTAGGAGCCCGGGCTATGGGGACCGAGGACCCACTTTGCTCTTGTCCTGTTCTCTTTTCCATTCCATTAAAGTAAGGGTTTCAGACAACTTCAGAGATACTCAGTCTGCTCTCTGGCACCCTGCCCAGGCCCCTCTCAGAGCCCCTCCACCACCCTCACTGGGCACAGCCACACCCTGGCCCTGTAGTCACAGTCCTGCCAGCCCAGCCCTCATGCCTGGGCTGTCCTCTCACATACCATCTGCAACCACAGCACATCCCAGCTGTCTGATTAACTCAATTGATTAATTAAGCTCTAATGAGAGCCATGGCTCACCCTGCAGCTGCTGGCCGGGCGACCACGGTGCCAGGAAGGGCAGCAGGGCCACAGGTCAGGCTCAGGGAGCCCTGGAGGCAGGAAGGTCAGTGACAGCGGGGGTCACAGCTGGTAAGGTGCAGAGCCATTCCAGGGTTAGGTCTCCCAGGTCCGAAAGTGGACTGTCCCCAGCTGGGCCAGGCAGAGGCAGAGCAGTGGCTGACTGGCTGAGGTGCAGAGAGACCAGCCCACCTTGGCCCTGGAGCCACACGCGTGGAAAGGGACGCCGCGCTCCCGCCACAGCTGCCGCCCTCCCCGTGGCACAGGCCTGTGGTCAGACACACGTGCCCAGGCAGAGCACCTAGAGCCCCACAGAGCAGTCCTCCTGGCATGCTTCCCCCAGACTGCCCCGGGCTGGCACCAGCACTGCCCCTTGCAAACAGCAATAAGCAGGCGAGTGTAGAACTGTCCACCTTTGCCTGTTTTGCTCAGAGGCCTGTAAGCCGTGGCAGGTGTCCATGTGACGGAAGCCAAGGCCTCGAGCCACAGGGCTTTTGTTTGGCCTTTTCCACTGCTGAAGATCAAACCTGGGCACTCTACCGCTGAGCCACACACCCAGCCGTCGCTGATCTTCAGACAGGGCCTCACCGAGTTAGCCAAGCCAGCTTTAAACTTGCAACCCTGTCTCAGCCTCCTGAGTAGCTAGGATGGCAGGTGTGTGCACCAGCCAGGGCTTTGTGTCTGTAGGGGACATGGTCTACAGTTCTGAGGCGGAAGCCAGGGTGCCCCAGCTCCAGGTTGGCCCTGTTGTGCAGTTCACTCATGTGACACACATGCAGACTTAGACGCAAATGCAGGCACAGACACGTGCAGACAGGCATGCACATGGAGACACAGACACAGACATACAGAGAGGTGCAGGCATGTGCTGACAGACACGCACACAGACACAGGCAGGCATGTATAGACAAGCAGAGGCAGACACATGGAAGGGCACACATGCAGACACTCTGCAGGCCGTGAGAAGGGGCTCACGGGCCACGGCCTCTGCTCCCCATGATGAGCCCCTACCCAACTCCCCACCATGGCCCCCTTCCCCAGCTACCCTATGCCCACCCCAGACCCCTCTGCTGTCTGTGCCCCTCAGATTCAGTTACCGGCTCAGTTTTCAAATCGGGCTCCAGACAGTAGCTTTGCTGGAGAAAATGGTTGTGTGATTATTGCAACCTTGCTCCAAACACCATTTTAATTGGATCTGGGAGAAGGCGATTTGTGCACAGAGGGCTGCAGGGCAGGGGCACGGGAATGCCAGGCAGGAGCCTGGCCCGGCCCTCAAGGGGCTCGGGAGGAGGCTCAGGCAGGAGACTCCGGGGGCTGGGGAGGGGGGGCACCCAGGCGAGGAGCTGGGAGCTGGAGGGCCAGCCTCTGGGGTTTCCTCTCCGTCATCCTCCTTGCCTCTCGCAGCCCCAGGACCTCTGCAGTAAGCTTCTGCTCAGACATGGCCCAAAGAAGCAGAATGGGGGAGAGGGGTTGACTTTCCAGCGTCCCGCAGTGCTTGGAAAGGGCCAGGATAGCCAGCTGGTGACCACCCACCCGCTGTCTCCCCGCCAGGCAGGAATTAGCATTCCGTCTCCGGTGGAATGGCTGGACCTCGGCTCCCACCTATGAAAATCAGAGCTGGTCCCAGCGACCCCGTGGCCTCTCAACAGTGAGCTGGTTCTCCAGTGTCCTGGCCATGCATGGGTATGGAGGGTTCCGTGCCAACCCCCCAGTGGCTGGTGCCACGGGAGTGAGCCCAAGAGCCACAGCTGGAGATGCCAGCCCTGCCCAGTGCTAAGCAGAGAGCACAGGCTGGGCTGGGGCGGAGGCTCTGAGGAGGCCAGAGGAGGCCAGCGCTCTGGGGCTCTCAGGCTCCTTCCCTACCCTGGAGCAAACAAGCATCACAGAGAAGGTGCCATTCTGGAGAGAGGGCCTCATAGTGCAGGTACCCTGAGCCCCTGAGGGACAGCAACTGGGCAGCAGGGGCAGGGCTGCTGGTCACACTAGGCACACAAGCACCCGTCCAGCCAGGCACAGGCCAGAGCCACCTCACGAAACCAATAAGCTGGTATAAGAGAGGAGACCACTCCCCCAGCACAGCAGACCCCGGGATGCAGGTGACAAGGCCCCACAGGGATGGTCTGACTTAACAGAGGCTGGCCCGGTGCGGCCAGGTGGGGAAGATGCCGAAGAGAACCAAGGGGAAAGGAGACCAATGCCAGGAGTTCCTGGGATCCCCAGGACCCAAGCATACTGAAGCCTAGCTGTGAGGTGAGCCCCTGCCTGGAGCTGGGGTTCAGAGGCGTGGAGCGGGGAGCATTGCACTCAGGGGAGAGGCTGGCGCTGGCCTCCTCCATCATTGATTTCTAGGGAAGCGTTTGCTGTCAGCAGGCAGCATCCTCCAGTCCAAAGCACAGAATTTGAATTCTTAATTTCTCCTAATCCATCAGTGAGCCTCTGCCCTGCGCTAATATTAGCAGTGCTAGTGAGGCTGAAAGCGGCTTGGGCAGCCCCACCCCCACCCCCACCGGCAGGGCTGGCCCGGGTCTCAGGGAAGGCAGAGAAGCCACATGGGGGTGGGGGACAAAGGACAGGCGTCCATGAAGAGCTGGGGAGAACAGAGGGGCACGGAGGCAGAGGCACTGGGGTGTCTGGGAGCAGGGCCTGTGCCCCCGTCTGGGTCGAGAGCCCCTTGCCAGGAAGCCCTCCCACTCTCTCCCCAGCAGTGTCACCTGCACCCCCCCTGCAGCCACTAAGGCCCCGCTGGAGATGGACAACGGGGACAGCCCTCTATCTGCTTCCTGCTTTCTTCCTCCACGGACCAGCAGGGTGGGAACCATGGCCGCCTGCATTTGGCCGGTCTGGCAGAGCTGGGTCTCGGAGCTGCGTGTCAGCTCCGAAGCCAAGCTCTAGACCGCAACTCTGGCACCTTGCTGGAGAGCTGGGGCTGTGTGAGTCCTCGGGGACTCACCACCATCCAGGCTAAAGCACACTGCAGGCCCGGGCCATGGCCCTGGAGGACCGCAGGTCCCTCTAGCCATCTTCTGAGTGATGTCCATGGCTACCCTCCTGCTCCTCCACTAGCTCTTGGGCCCCTACTTGCCTTGCCTTCTCCCAGAACCCACCCTTTGGGTCCCCAGGTCAGCAGCCCAGGTCAGCCAAGGCCTAGACTGGGCTCCCTCCCTAGTGGGCACAACCAAGCACCATGCCATGTCCTGGGCCGGCTCTGGCCCGTGAGCGTGCAGTAAATGTTTGTGGACTTCAGGGTCCCCGTGGGCGGCGGCTCCATCCCTGCCCCAGCTGTTCCTCCCCCGTCCTAGAGTCTGGGCCCACGTGGCACTATTTTCGGCCGAGCCTCTGAATTATAAATGGTCTGGCTAGCGAAGCCAGCGTGGCTGACCATGGCAGGGGCTGAGGGGTTGCCGCATGACTGGCACTTCAGGCATCTGAGACGTGCAAGTGTCAGACGGAGCCCGGGTCCTCCATGACTAAGGGTCCACTGGAGTGTGTGGGTGGCTGTGGGCCCATGGCAGTGGCCCGTCTGAGCTTCCTAGCCCTGGTCCCACATGACTGTGGGATCCTCGGAAGACAGCACCCCTCCAGGCAGCTGCAGGACGGACGGGGAGAGCTAGTAACTGCTGAGGGGGCCACAGGCCTGGCCACAGAGTGAGAAGCTGCCTGGGCCAGCGTCTTACGCACGCAGACCAGGTCAACGCTCTGCACCCCCGTGTGGCAGTCAGTGCTGTCCCCACTCTCCTGGAGAGACGAAGGCTCAGGAAGCCTGAGAAACTTGGCTGCGCGGCATGGGACTGCGAGAATTAAGACTGGAACAGCTAAGGAACCCTAAGGCCGGGCCCAGCCCCAGGTGGAACGCGAGGCCACAAAGGACCGGCACCCAGCAGGCTCCTCAGCTCATTAAGGAAGTCAAGCCCCTCGGCCCCACCCCTCCACCCCACCCCCTACAGGGCCCACAGACGAGGGCCCACACCCCCACCTGTATATGCAGAGACAGGCACTGTCCTCTGCCTTGCTGAGGACACCCTCAGGAGGTGTCATGCGGTGCTGGTGGGGCTGAGGTCCTAGGAACTCAGAGGGGGTGGGGACGGAGTCCAGCAGAGCTGGACTTTCGAAAGCAGCTTGTCTTTTTTTTTTTTTTTTTTTTTTGTCTTTTTCAGGCAGGATCTCGCTATGCAGCTCAGGCTGGCCTTGAGCTACCTTTTGTAGCCCAGGCTGCTCTCGAACTTGCACTGATCCTCCTACCTCAGCCTCCCGAGTGCTGGGATCACAGCGGTGTGCCATTATTTCCCCAGAACTGAAGCCCACAATAGTCACAGCACACAGTCGTGCAGCACCTGGGGTTCCCTGAGGAACAGGAGAACACATTCGGGTGAACACTTGCACACCCCTGTCCAGAGCAACTGTACTGTCAACAGCTGAGACCAAAATGCCACACAGACGTCCACCCACAGGTGGCTGAGCCGTCTCTAACCCCCCACCCCTGTGCTGCTCACTGGGGTAGCCATGGGATCTATGTCCCAACAACACGGAGGAACCTCATAAACAGTCAATGAGAGCACCAGATGCCAAGCGTAAGTACAGCATAATTCCATTGATATGAAACTCTAGAAAAGACAGATCCAATCCACAGTGACAGGAAGCAGATCAGCAGATGCCCAGGGTGGGGATCAGTGGGGGCGGGGTGGCCACTGGCAGGGAGAGGCGCCAGGAAGCTTGGGGACAGTACAAGTGTCCTGGGCCTCGGTGGTGTGCGTGGCTGGGCGTGCACGTAATAAAACTGTCAACACTCCTCATACTGAACACTGAAGATGTATGTGCTTTATTGTATGAAAATTATATTTCAGGGCCGGTAGTGCAGCTCAGCAGATGAAGCGCTTGCTTAGGGAAGCACAGGGCTCAGGGTTCAGTTCCCGGCCCCACCTGCTGCCCAGGCCTCGTTCTCACTCTTGAAAGCCACTGAGCCAGTGATGGAGTCTGGGCGAGGTGGCGAACGGCTGTAATCCCAGCAGTTGGGAGGTACAAGCAGGAGGATCACTATGAGTCAGTAGTGAGACCCTGTATGACAAGAAAAGAAAAAGAAAATTATATTTCAGTGAAGTTGAAAGGGGAGGGGCTGGGGAGATAGCTCCGAGGCACAAGTGCCTGCTGGGCAAGTGCAAGGTCGTGAGTTCGAACCCTGGTCCCACAAAAAAAAAAAAAAAAGAAAGGGGAAGCCCATACAAGCTGGCCAAAGCCACAGCTGTGCCATGCACACGCCTCCCTCCGGGGAGCAGAGGGGAGCAGGGTGGAGGCAGTTTCCACTGCCTGTGCTGGTGGGAGAGGGGTTCCTCTGTCCTAGGCCTCATGGCCTGGTCCCCAGGGGACTGTAGCCCCACCTTCCCCGAGCCCCAGGCTCCCTGGCCAAGGACACTGCCAGTCATCTTTCCAAGCAGGCAAGGGGGCCGGAGTGGAGTCCAGGCTGTGGGGAGAGGACAGCTGTACGCAACAGCACGTCGTACGTGGCTCTCTGTCCTGCAGGGGCCCTGGGACCAGACGTGGGGGAGGATGAGAGGCCAGGAGCCTGTGGGGCCGGGCACGGGATGAAAGTCCCGGGAAGGCTGCCAGGATCAGAGGAGGTGAGGAAAGGGTCCGCCCGCAGTACCGGCCTCCCCAGATGCGTGCGCTGAGCACCTGGCCTGTTGCTCTCACTGTCCTCATTGTCCAGCCGTCTGTGCCCAGCCAGGCCAGAGCACAGCCTCATGCCCAGTGAGGGCACCGGAGCCAAGCACTGTCCTCCCCCTCCCGCTGGGCTGCACGCGCCCCAGGTCCCCAAGTCCTTGTGTGTACCCTGCCTCAGGCCTTTGCCCAGAGCCATGCCCTACACCGGGGCACCTTCTCCTTCCCAGCTGCAGTGTCTCAGCCACCTGAGGACCCCAAAGGCCCAGCCAGGTTCCCTGCACACGGCAACCTCCTTCCCTGCTCACCGCTTCCTGGATTCTCCAGGTTCCCAGCAACTGCTCCGCCTCCTCTGGGGTATGGACGGATGTCTGCACTGCAGGCTCAGGGATACCTTACTGCGGTTTGCTGGACAGCAGTCCCATCTGCACTGGATGGGAAGTACCTGGCCATCAGGAGCCATACCACGCGTCTGAGTTCGCTGCGTTTGTGCGCTGAGCCCAGGGCCTTTGCATTGAGCTTCCTCCACAACCTTGTTTTAATTTTTTTTTTTTTTAATTTTGAGACAGGGTCTCACTAATTTGCTAAATTGTCCAAGCAAGGTTTGAATTTATAATCCTCCTGCCTCAGCCTCCCTAGGGCTGGGATGACAGGCGTGTGCCCTGGTACCTTAAAAGCCACTCTGTAGCCCAGGGCTGTGGCCCCATCAGTTTTAGACTTAGTCCTGCAGAATCCTACGGCTGGGAAGAACTGTGGGAGGGTCACACTCCCCACCAGCTCAAAAGCTCCTGTGAAGGGGACAGTCCTGGCATCACCTAGGAGTCCCCGCCGTCTGGAGGGGCTGGGTAAGGGGCCCTAGACAGTGCTGGAGCTCCGGGGCCCACCCCTCGAGGCCATGATGTGAGTGTATGGCCGGGCCCCAGGGTAGGTGGCGACATCCCTTGGTCCCCAGGATGGCGCTCCGGCACAGAAAAAAGCTCAGCATCCAGATGCTGAGGCCACCAGGCTCTGTCTTGCGTCTGCTCAGACCGGCTGCTGCAGCAGCGAGAGCCTGGGAGAGCCTGGTGGAGCCCGGGGCCATCAGGCAGCTCATTCCTCCAGAGAAGGACCCTGCCCGCTCGCTGGGATGCCAGGAAGTGGGCCTGGGGCCCAGCCAGGGAGTGGGCAGCGCCAAGCCCTCTGCTTGTCCGGGGCAGCTCCAGGGCCAGCAGCATCCAGATCCCTAGACTCTGTGGACGCTTTGCACCACAAAGCCGTGAAACCGCGATTTCCTGTCCTCCGCCCCTAGGCCCAGAGCAGCTGCTCCCTCATCTAATTAATGGCCTGGTCCTGAGTCCTTGGTGACAGAAGCACCATAAGCCACTGGGCTGCTGCGTACGTGAATCAGGGAGCTGAGAGGGGCAGGGGCAGCCCAGGGAACCAGAGAACCAGGCCTCCCACCCGCTCTCCTTTCTGCCCACGCCTTTTCTTCTCTGTTCCTCCTGCCCTTTTTATTTTGAGATGGGGTCTCACTAGGTCACCAAGTCGCCCAGGCTGGGCTGGAACTTGGGGTCCTCCTGCCTGAGCCTTGAAGAGTACTGGGGTGACAAGCTGCACGCTTCTTGCCACGTTCGCTCCGCCTGCCCGGGCTCCTGCTCTCCCTGCCTTGACGGACTCCTTCAGCCTTTTCCTGTGCTTCACCCTGAACCCCACATGTCAGCCTGGCTCCCAGGGGTGGCCGGCAGGCCCCTCATTCCCCTCCTGTCCCCACACATTGAGGGCGGCGATCTTGGGGCTTGTCTCGGTGCAGAGCTATGTGGCCATGTGATGGTTTAGGTCAAGAGTGGCCCCACACGCTCGCAGGCTGGGACTGGGAAGGCGTCCATAGGAGGCTGGCATCCATGGTCCCCTACAGGAGGCCAAGTGGGTCTGTGGGGAGTAGCCATCATGCCAGGAGGCGGGTGAGTCCCCACCTGTCTGAGGCAGAAGCCAAGCTTCAGGCAGGGCTGGGACCCCAGATGCCAGGTGCAGGTGTGGGGTGGGGGCATAGCAGCAGAGCATTCAGGGGCTCAGCGCAGCTTCATGGGGGCCAGCTGGGAGGCGGGAGGTCCGCTGATGAGTCACTTCCCATTACTGATGCTTCCTGGACAGAGTGCGAAAGATTGCCTCTGAGGGAGAGGGAGAGGAAGCATTTCCTCAGAGGAGCCAGGACACAGTGGCCCCTTGGAACACGAAGGAGGCTGCAAGGCTGCCCTCTGAGGGGCCAGTAGGAGGGGCCAGCTGAGCGGGAGGCGCCAGTGCTGCGCAGGAGTAGGGCATAGTGGCTGGTACCAGTTTAGCAAGCTGCACAGGAAGGGACAGAGCCACTCCTGAGTGGCAGGGGGAGGGGCTGAAGACTGGTCACTACAGAGCAAGGTGCAGCGGCGGGAAGGCTCCATCGCTTGCATCCAGCCTGCTGGCGGAGCCTTATCGCTGCCCTAGGAGTCCAGTCAGAGACATAGCCCTAGCCTTGGGGGTCCCAGGGTGAAAGGCAGAGGCAATGCCTGTCCCAGGGGTGCTGGCTGCTGAGAGAAATGGGGAGCCCAGCTGTCCTGATGGGGCCACACCCCAGACAGGGCCTGAGCAAGTGGGTCCCCAGTCCAGCAGTGGTGGGCAGAACCCCAGACGCAGAAGCGGTCCACACCAGGCGCGTCCTGCTGGGCTGCAGCCTGGGGGCCACGGGAGGTGCCTGCCCAGGAGGATCCAGGGCTGTGCCGCCCAGGGGGGCTCACCCTGCCGCTCCGTGCCCCTCCGCCTGCACACCCCACACCACCACAGGTGCCTAGGTAAGGTGTGACAGCTCAGGCACCACACCGGCTCCCTTGGTCCCTTGGGACACGGTGGGGTGGGCCCAGTGGCCTCTTGATCCCTGTAACCCTGACCCCTGTGACCTTAGCAGAGGTGTCACTACCTGGAGCCTCCATCTCTTTTTTTTTTGTGTGTGTGTGTTTTTGAGACAGGGTCTCGCTATGCAGTTGAGGCTGGTCCTGAGCTCACTTTTGTAGCCCAGGCTGGTCTCGAACTCGCACCAATCCTCCTGCCTAAGCCTCCCAAGTGCTGGGATTACAGGCGTGTGCCACCACGCCCGGCTGGCAACCTCCATCTCTTGTTACCTGGGTACAGAGGCCTCATAGGAGCTTATGGCAACAGTTCAAGGTGACAGAGCTCACGTGTGCTAAGGGCGCTGCGAAGCTGTTGTCACCGGCACTGCCTCCACGGGTGGCAGCATCTCAGATGCTGGGCTCTGCTTCCCTCTGCGCTCCCAGCTCGCTGCCACCAAGGCTGCTGCCTGTGGGCCTTCCCGGCGGAGCGGTGCAGCTGCCCTCGGCCCCTCCTGCAATCACGGAGAGCAAACAGGAGCAGCTGATGAGAACCCAGCTGCTATTAGCTTAACCTTTCGGGACTGGAGCTCCTTGGGCAGGCGCCGGGGAGACAGGGGTGGGGCTAGAGAAGCAAAGGAAGAGGGTATGGGATGGAGGAGGTGGCAGAGAGATGGGTGAGGGGACGCTGGAAAGGAGGGGCAGGGAGTGCCTTCTGCCCACACCGTGCGCGCCAGGCTGTCTGAGAGAGGGCGTGCAGAGCGCTGCACGGAGGTTGGCTTCCTCTGATGCCAGGGGGGATGCGGGGTGAGGGCTGGAGATGGGTCCAGTTCTCCCATTCCACAGCCTGAAAAGTTGAGGTCCAGACAAGGGGTGGGCACAGCTTTCCTCAGACTCACAGCGAAGATGGCCAGCATGGGGTGAGCTCATGGCCTTGACCCGACCCTCCGCACCACCCACGGTGCCCTCGCTCCTTCCGTAACTCCGCCCCTCTCCGCCTCTCTCCGCCTCTCTCCACTGCATTCCTCTGTTCTCTCCCTCTTCTCTCCCCCC
>PVJA010036865.1:0-20775 GCA_004027025.1 Myocastor coypus
TTTATTTATTTTCTTGCTTCAGAACTTTTGTTTATTCGTTCATTTTTATGGCCGGCTCAGCCCACCCCGAGGGCAGGGCTGGCACAACATGTGGTGCACGGGGATTGAACCGAGGTCCCTGAAGCCACCCAAGCTTTCCCAAGCAGGCGCTTTAGACCACTGAGCCATCCCGCCAGGTCCCAAGACCATTTCTAATGTGGTGACATATTCTTCTCAAAGGGAGGGGCAAGGGACATGATAGTCCCAAACTAGAATGCCAGATACTCCTTGTTCTTTGTTTCTTTTGTTTTTGTCTTTTACTCTCCTATTTAAACTAAGTCCCAAGTCCTAGTTGTCTTCTGATCCTCACATTAGCTATTAAAATGGTCAAGCTATGGAAAGAACTCAGGGTATATTACCACACATGCAAATTTCTTTTCTCCTTTGTTAATATTCATAATTTCCTTGACTCAATGAATCCTCTATTAGTTGTCCATGGTGACTCCACAGCTTTCGTGAATGACATACTTCCATGGTTATACCAAGATATTTACACAAATCAGAAAAAAATTTCCTATGATTCAGTTTCACTAAGTGTAAATAGTAGTCACATGATTGTTCCTAATTATTTATTAGGTACTATGATTCAGGAAAGACTGCATTATAAGTAATTAGTGGACTTTGTTGAAAGTTAATAAATTTCAGGGCATTGATCCATTCTCTTATATTAGGTTTATCTAATTATAGTGGAATTTTATCTGCGTGTGAAGCAGATTAAACTAAATGTGCAAACTGTTGAGCAATAAGGAACTATAATACCGTGCTGGCAAGTTAAAAGGTTTTTTTTTATTACCTTATTTTGTCAGTCCAATGAAATGAAACTCCTTTCTTTGGCATATTCATTATCTTGTTTATTAGTTTGTAATTTTCATAGGATCAGGTAAAACTGAGGCAATCTTTCTTAGGTTTGTTATTGTTGATATCAGATACAAAACCTTTTATGATATTTCCCCTCCTTTTTTCCTAAAAGGTCATGATATTCCTGCCTTTTTAATGTATTAGACTAATCCTCATATTCTCTGACTCTGTCTCTGTCTCTCCAGGGAACATAACATTTACTGATGACTTTCAGTTGCTGCTAAGTTTTCTGCTTAAATCCAAGAGAAGGGCATTGCCATAGGTAATCTGGAATTTGCTCTCAAATTATTTAGTATACATTCTTGTCTCACAGACTCATGAATTTTATTTTTTTCCACATGAGTAAATCATGACAGATGATACTAATGAAGGAAGAAACTATTTTTTATTTCTCTGTGAAAATCAACTGAAACTTACTGGCTTAAAAAAATAAAATAGCAAACTTACTTTTCTGTATAAATTTTTGGGTTGGCTGGGCAGTTCTGTATATCTGGCCTGAACTCACGTGGAGTTACTCATACATTGAATTCACATGATGGCTAAATCTAAAATGCCCTGGCTCTGGCTCATATATCTATAGCTGGTGCTGCTTTTGGCTGAGATGTTTTGGTTGTTGTGCCTATGGCCTTTCATCTTCTACACAGTTAGGATTCTAGCATGGCACTCCAGTGGTAGTACTCTAGAATAGTCATATTTGATGGAAAAGTACTTAGTAAACTTCTGCATGTTTTTCTTTGTCAGTGTAATATTGGCCTAAGCAAGTCACAGGATTAAATGCAAAGTTGGTATGGTACTGAGCTTAGATTGCATCTCTTGGTAAAATGGCAAAAAAAAAATTTTCTTATAATGACACTTAAGTGGAGTTATGCTTAGTGGGGAATTGTCTTCCCTACCACAAGTTGTATTGTGAGGGGCTTGGGAGATAGCTCTGTAGAATAAGTGCTTGTCTGGCAAGGGCAAAGACTGAGTTTAATTCCCAGTCACACACAAAAAGTTTTATTGGGAGAAAAGAGAAGTGAGTATCAGAAATAAAAGAAAAAGGGGCTGGGGAGATAGCTCCGAGGCACAAGTGCCTGCGTGGCAAGTGCAAGGTCGTGAGTTTGAACCCCGGTCCCGCAAAAAAAAAAAAAAAAAAAAGAAATAAAAGAAAAAAGCCAGGTGTGGTAGTGTACAACATTCCAGGGACGTTGAAATGAGAGGTTTCAAGTTTAAGGCCAGCCTGCCAACTTAGTGAGACCATGACTCAAAATTTTAAAAAGGCAGGTATATAGCTGAATAGGAGAGTATTGGAAGGCAAGTATGAGGCTCTGGGTGCAATCTGTAGTACATTTAAGAAGAAAAAAGAGGAGGGGCCTGGCAGGATGGCACAGTGGTCTAAAGCGCCTGCTTGGCGAAGCTTGGGCGGCTTCAGGGACTGCGGTTCGATCCCCGGCACCACATGCTGCACCAGCCCTGCCCTCGGGGTGGGCTGAGCCGGCCATAAAAATGAGTGAATAAACAAAGGTTCTGAAACAAGAAAAAAATAAAATAAAATAAAAAATTCTTTAAAAAAAAAAAAAGAAAAGAAAAAAGAGGAAAAAGGGCACTAATTGCTATACGTGGATGCCTAGAAGTAGACTTTTTACTAAGAAATAATAGCATATAATCCCAACATTCTGAGAGGCTGAGGCAAAGAATGCAAGTTCTAAGCCCAGCCTGGGCAACTTAACAAGACTGACCCTATCTCAAAGCAAAAGCATTAATAAAGCAAAAAAGACTTGGATGGCCAAGCTGGTAGCATTAGCTGAATCACATAGATAGCACTTCACACAAAAAAATGGTTACAATAAAAGTCATAGTAATATAAAAAGTACTTATATTTATGTTAGGTTTTATAATTCACAAAACACTTTCATATGCCTTACGTTATGGTATCATAGGTATCTCCCTCAAAGCCTCATGCTGTCATGGGGCTGCTTCTGGAATTTGTAATTGATTATTGTGGAAATGGGTGCCACCTCTCTCCTGGGGCAGGTGATTTACATTTCAGTGTAAGGAAGGAAGAGAAGTTAGCTGCTTGAGCAGCTGCTAGCTCTCTCCTAGTGCTCTTGCTCTTAGGGGCCACCCTGGAAGGTTGCTCTGTGCCATGTGCCACTCTGCTTTGGAGCCAGCTGAATATGGACTGAAGCCTCCAGTAACTGTGAGCTAAATAAACCTTTCCTTCCTCATTTTGAGTGTCAGGTATTTGTACCAGCAACAAGAGAAGAGTAACTAAGACACCTTATCACTTTTATTCTCAAACTACTACATAAAGTATTCAGGATGATACTAATTTCCACTTTGCAATTGATTAAATAAAGATTCAGGGGCTGGGGAGATAGCTCCATGCCACGAGTGCCTGCCTGGCAAGTGCAAGGTTTTGAGTTCGAACCCCAATCCCCCCCAAAATAAATAAAGATTCAGAGAGCTTCAGTAATCTTTCCATGGTCATAAAACTATTAGCTGCAAGAGCCAGGGTCCAAGGTTTCTGATAACTACCTCTATGCTTATTTTGTGGAAAAAGATTATGCAAAGAAAAAGCAAGTGAAGGCACTAATATCAGAAAATGAGTTTTCAAATTTTACTTAACAAAACATCCCAAACAAATAAATCAATGGTCTCTGTTTGTTTGTTTTAGTAGTAATTAATAGAAACGAGCAAAGGGTGGTATTGGTTTTTTCCCTTCTGAACCAATGATGGGAAAATGGGAAGCAAAACTGAAGCAAATTGAAGAACGAGCTTCTTGTTATGAGAGGAAACCATTGTCCTCTGTGTATAGACCAAGATTATCTAAGCCAGAAGACCCACCCTCCATATGGAAGCTATTTCATCGACAAAGTCAAGCTTTCAACTTTGTTAAAAGCTGTAAAGAGGTAATTGCCTCTTTTTTTTTTTTTTTAAAGCACCTATCTCTTGAGCTTTCTTTTGAAAAAAAAATCTATTATTTATCTTTGTTTCAGATAAAGAGAATATAATAGTCATATGAATATCTCATGATTTAAGAAAAATATTCCTAGGATTTGTCAAATACATTTAATTTGTATTAGTAATGCAAAAAGAATAACATATCTAGCTCCAGTTAATTTAAAGTATGTATGAAGACATTTAAATAAAGCTATGCTTGGAGAAAAGATGAGTGTATTTGTTTCTTACTAATACATGAAGCAGGTAGCAGTAAGCAGTGCTTGTTACTTGCCAGCCTTACGAAGAACATTGTGCTCAAAAAGTTAATAAATTATCAATACATGTACATTTTACATCTTTCTGTTACTTGGGTAATGTGAGGAATATAAAGAAATTAAAAGATAAGGTACACATAAGAAATGTAACTTAAATACTGTGATTCTTGGTCATTTATACTATGTACAAGTTCAAAGTGCTTTAGTTTGGGGAGAGGGCCCCTCTTTCCCTGTTAAAGGAGACATGCTCACTCAAAACAGCAGTATAGTTTAATCTATGAGTTTTATTTAATTTATTTTTATTTATTTTGGTCTTTTTTGAGACAAAGTCTCACTATGCAGTTGAGGCTGGGCTTGAGCTTGACTTTGTAGCCCAGGCTGCTCTCAAACTCATATTGATCCTGCTGACTCCCCAGAGCTGGGATTAAGGTGTGGTCTACCACTCCCAGTTTCCATGGCTAGCAGAGTGCATCCCAGGTATCTCCTCAGACCTCTGAGCTATCTCCCTGGGCCTCAGAAAGAACAGGATCAAACAGCTAAGTCCTTCTGTGATTTGTCACTCAGGAAATGAAAAGTTTAGCCAAGTAGAAACAAGAGTTTTTGTTTGTTTATTTGTGTTTTCTGTATTTGGGACAGGGTCTATAGGGTTATACCACATAGATCAGACTCATAGTGATTCTCCTGTTTTCAGTCTCCCAAGCAGTGGGATTACAGGCCAGTGCCACCATGCCCAGTCTCAATCTCTGTCTCAGTGTGCTCCAGAGGCAGCACGCCTTGGATGAAACCCTGGCTGCTGCACTCCGTGTAAGCATGTGCTTTAGTCCGGTGAGCTATCAGGCTGGTTGCAAAAGAGTGTTTGTGTATTGTTAACTATTCCTTTTTTGGGGAGCTGGTGAGATAGCTCAATGAACTAAGTACCTGTCTGGGGCTGGCGAGATGGCTCAGCGGTCTAAAGCACCTTCTTAGGAAAGGTTAGGTGGCTGCATGAAGAGCAGTTTGATCCCAGTACCACATGTTACACCAGCCCCACCCCCACGGCAGGCTGAGCCTGCCATAATAAAAAAAAGTTCCTGCCGGGCGTGGTGGCTCACGCCTGTAATCCCAGCACTCGGGAGGCTGAGGCAGGAGGATTGGTGTGAGTTCGAGACCAGCCTGGGCTACAAAAGTGAGCTCAGGACCAGCCTCAACTGCATAGCGAGACCCTGTCTCGAAAAGACAGAAAAAAAAAAAAAAAAAAAAAAAAAAGTTCCTGCCTGGCAAGCACAACGACCCAGGTTTGATCCCTGGCTGCATGGTGCCATCCCTGGTGTCCCAGGAGTCCTGTATTAGCCTCTAAAAGCAGGTGTAGTGGCACATGTCTGTAATCCCAGTGCTGGGGAGGTGGACAGCAGGATTACTAGGAATCTGAGTTGCATAGTGAGACTTTATACCAAACAAACAAACAAACAACTAGGATTTAAAAAATTCCTTTATTAAGGGAAGCATTTTATGGTAGCAATCATGAAGTTCTATTTAATTCACTACTATAGGTACCTTTTAAAAATTCATTCCCAAATACATTTTTATGTATACTAGTGAATATATTAATCAGTTTTAGCTCAAATTATTTATAGCAATACTTAGGCTGCGTTGAAAACTTAAGTTTAATTTCATAAAATAACAAATAAAAGTCATAGATTTAAGCAGAGTAATAGAATTTTTCTCCTTTTGCTCTGACTATGCTAATTGTTTCCATCTTCTATATATGTCAATGATTAAATATAAATAGATTTTGAATGGCATTAATTTAGATGTGACTTTTTTTTTTTTTTTTTGGCCATTGTTGTGGCTCTTTTTTTAAAAAAAAATTTTTTTTTCTTGTTTCAGAACTTTTGTTTGTTTATTTATTTATTTTTATGGCCAGCTCAGCCTGCCCTGAGAGCAGCGCTGGCGCAGCATGTGGTGCCGGGGATCGAACCGCAGTCCCTGCAGCTGCCTAAGCTTTCCTAAGCAGGCGCTTTAGACCACTGAGCAATCCTGCCAGGCCCCTAGTGACTTATTTTTAACGATTATTCATACTCTGGTTTCTGAAACTTGAGTCATAAAATTCTTTATGAATATTTGATGGTTACAAGTGAATTTAGATCTGAGTTTAAATAGCTTTTTTCTTATACAGAATGTTCACGTATTTGCTTTGGAATACAAAGTTGGTGATGGACAGCGTATTTACCTTGTAACAACTTATGAACAACTTTGGTTTTATTATAAAACCCGGTAAGTAGTTTTTAAGCTAGAATTGCAGTTCCTTTGTCTAATCATTTTGGTGAATTAATTCAGACAATGTCATTCACAGTTCTGGATAACCTAATAATTTATTCACTATGAAAATTGATTTCTGAGGTTTACTTTTGTAGCAACACTCAATTTACCAGGTGCTCAGAGTAAAAAAAAAAAACCTTTCGCACGTGCACGCATGCATGCATGGGTGCGCACACACACACACAAATTTGTGTACCCAAAGGGAATCTTTTCTCTTTTTGGCAAATGAATATTCATTTGTACTATTAGTTACAAATGAATACTTGCTAATTATCTAATAAGGAAATAACTACTTCATCTGAGTGGTTCTCCGGGTTAGTTTTCTCTCATTGCTGAGACAAAATACCCAACGCCCAAAATTAAGGAAGGAAAGATTTATGTAGCTCACAGTTTGTGGAGGTTTCAGTCCATAATCAGCTGGTACCAAGGCAGGGTGGCCTGGTCCAGGGGCAACAGTTCAAGGCAGCAGAAAACAGCAAAAGCAGCAAGAGCAAAAGGTGAGGAGCAACACATCCACATTGCAAGCAGGCTACCACCCACCGTGTCTTCGTGCCTTCCTCCTACACAGGATCAGGACATATACAAAGTGAGAACTGTGGACCCTGGCACCCCACTGAGCCATCTCATGGATCCCCAAACTCCTCAAGTTGATACAATGTACCAAACCATAACTGTGATATATTCATTTATTCTCAGGCCTGAGTAATGTATAGAAAAGGAGTAAATTAATGTGAATTCCCTGTATAACTTAGAATACTTTCATTGTTACTTATAAAGGTTCAAATATTAAACTAGATTTACTTACATTTATGTAAGTGGAACACTGGTTGGAGGCTAATTACAATTCTTAGGATGATACAACAAGTGAAATCTGTCTGAAATTCAATTCTCTCTTGCAGTATAAATGTGTCCTGACTGCTACAGAGCACATTTGTGCACCTGAGTGTGTGCGCCTGTGTGTTTGAGGTCCCTATACTACCTGTGTCACATGATGATACAATACCTATGACTTCTGACTTTTGTTCTTTGAATTACTACAAACCTTTTATCTAGATAGGTTCCCATCTGAACTTTACTTAGAACTACTGTTTACATTTTGAGTCAACACATAGTCTTCAGCCACATCAAAGTCAATCTACCCGTGCCAGCAAGAATGTGTACCAACTGCAGCTGTGAACATAGGAAGCTTTTTGAGGTCAGGTGATTCAGAATTTTTAATTTTTTAATTAATTAATTAATTCATTCATTCATTTTTTTACTAATATAAAAAATAATTTTTCTAATGAAAATACAAATTTTTAAAATTCTTATCGATCATTCACATAGTCCCAAGAATATGTGAACTCAACATCTTAATTTAAGATAAATCATTCTTTTTTTTTTTTTTTTTTGTCTTTTTGAGACAGGGTCTCACTATGCAGTTCAGGCTGGCCTTGACTCACTTTTGTAGCCCAGGCTGGTCTTGAACTCACACAGATCTTCCTGCCTCAGCCTCCCGAGTGCTGGGATTACAGGCGTGCGCCACCATGGTTAGCTAAATCATTCTTTCTTTTTTTTTTTGTCTTTTTTTTTTGAGACAGGGTCTTGCTATGCAGTAGAGGCTGGTCCTGAGCTCACTTTTGTAGCCCAGGCTGGTCTCAAACTCACATCAATCCTCCTGCCTCAGCCTCCCGAGTGCTGGGATTACAGGCGTGAGCCACCACGCCCAGCTGCTAAATCATTCTTTCTTAAAACAAAATTTCTTTCATGATGATGCTAAAAACAAAGATTATACAATATAATAATCATCTGTGAGTAAGCACTATATTGACCTTATTTTCAAGTTACATACTATTGCAGAATGATTGTTACATATCCTTTGATGGAAACTCTTGATGCCATGAACCATAAAACTACTGTGAATATATTATTTTTCATAGGCATACGTAGTTAAAGCAGCAGAAACTTGAGATCTAAGATCAACCCCTTGAATTTAAATATACAAATATATGTATATAAATATAAAAAACTCTAATTATTTAATTTAGGAAAAATCTGTTGCATTGCTATGAAGTCATTCCTGAAAATGCTGTGTGCAAACTTTATTTTGATCTGGAATTCAACAAATGTGCTAATCCTGAAGCTGATGGGAAAAAGATGGTTGCATTACTCATAGAGGTAAATGACTAATGGAAGTTTTTCTCTTGTTATCTTTCCATTCACCTATTCATTCATTTAGTGGATGACACCTATGTCATATGTAGGTTCTATATTTCTTCTTCTTGCTACCATCTTTTTAAAAACTATTTATTTATTCATTCTTATTTCAGAACTTTTGTTTGTTTATTTATTTTTATGGCTGGCTCAGCCTGCCCTGAGGGCAGGGCTGGCGCAGCATGTGGTGCCGGGGATTGAACCACGGTCCCTGCAGCCGCCTAAGCTTTCCTAAGCAGGCACTTTAGACCACTGAGCCATCCTGCCGGGCCCCCCTTGCTACTATTTTAATGACTTTTATTTTTACTCTTTTTGTGAGTGAACTGTGAGCAGCCAGCCTTCGTGGCTGTCACCCTAGCACTTGGGAGGCCAAGGCAGGAGGATTACTGCGAATGTGAGACCAACACTAAGATGGCAGTACGGCACCTTCCTGTGTTTTTAAACTACTGACTTTGATTATAAATAGCTAGAATTAGTAAAGGCCAGTAACATAATTTTTTGTTGTACAAAATGAGGACTGTAATGAACTACAAGGAAACTTTGACTAAAAATAGTAGTTGATATTAGGCTTGTTCTACTGAATACACTGAAGTAAGTATATGGAGTTCATTTATTTATTGGTTACTTTATTTGTGACAAGTTTAATCCCATAAGTACCTTTTGTTTTGAGTTTTGGTGTGAGGAGGCATAAATTAGGTTAGCTTGTATCTTTAATTTGACATGGTTAATACACAACTTAGCAAACATATTTTGATGACCCATTTCTACCAGTTAGGTTAAATTCTGGGTCTGATGCATTTTGTTAGACCACATGGCTCAAAGCATTTGTATATTTATAACTTATAAATTTTACAAATTATTTATGTAACTAGAAATTATATTTAAAGTGTCTGGGATCAGAAAATTTAGAAGAATATGATCATATTACCAGAATCACTAAATTTATTCTCTAGTTCCAGGGTACATAATTAAAGCTTTCTCAAAAACTTTCAGCCTCTAGTAAGTGTCAGGTAGTATCCCTAATTACTAAGAATATGATGTTGAGCCCAAAGTGATATAGTTTCTGATGTCAGAATGTTAGTCTCATGGAAAATAATAATTTAAGATAAATATAACCGATGTAATAAAAACCTCAAATTAAAGTAGCTGGAACTGAACGTTATTTATGTTACAGTGATATCTAACTAGTCCCACTGTGTTAGGCGCTAGGTGTCTTGCTTTGCTCTACCTAAGTCATTGCCTTAGTCTCACTGTCTAACATGGCTCCACCACTGAGTCTACATTCTAGTGAACAGGAAGTGGGGAAATGGCTGGCACTCTTGTCTTAAGAGTGTGACCTGGAAATGGCAGTCTTTTCATCTTTTCACATCCCTGTTGCCAGATTTAGTCACAAAGGAGTCTTAAGTCTTCATTCTGGATGACCTCCTACTTAGCTAAAAATTGCGATAATTTCTCCATAGAACGAGAGAATAGATACTTGGAGATACCCTGTAATACAGGAAAAGCAGATGCCAACACAGTCACAGAAGCTAGTATAAAATTGTAACTATATAGGTACTACAGAGAGAACATATAGGGAGAATTTGGATAGATGGAAAGATTGAGGGAAGTTATTCCAAGGAAATGAGGATTTAGTGAACAGGAATAAACTCAGGTCTTGAAGGGGACTGTCTGTGGTACTCTAATAATATCCCAAAATGTTAATAAGTGCAATTTATTGTGTAGTAGGTATCTAAGTACTCAGCGAACACTTTTGCAATGCTTTTGCTGATCTCAAGACAGCCATACTTGGTAACTCTGAATAGCTTTGTTTTGTGAATGAAAGGACTGCTGCTGCTTAGGAGAAAAAGGCTTATTTTAACGTTGCACATCCAGGACTTAAGCTGTCACCTGTGCCAAGCACTTTGTTAATTCCTTAGTACATTTCCTTATTAGCACTCCAAAAGTTAAGGGCTTTTATCAATTTGAAGCTTAGGAATACAAGGTTTGATTTAACTAGTCACAGAGTTGGTGAATGGAAGAAGCAGAACTCATACTTAGCATTATCTGATTCTGAATGTTGGGGTCCTGCATGTGTACTTGCCTCCTCTGAACCATTCCTGACTTCTGTCAACATCAGTGTCACCTGGGTCCAGTGGCTGAATGTTTAGAGAGGGATTCGAGCTCAATATGAATGAGATACTTTCTTATAGTAAAAACTATAAAAGAATTAATTTTTTGACTCATAGATAACATTTAAAAAGATGCTTAAAATATTTTATTGTGTGTATAAAAATAGTTTGACCTCTGAGAAGCTTCTTTAATGCTGAGAGTAGGCTTTTAAAAAAAAACTATGTATAATAATTTAAAATTGATAGATATTTCATTTTATAAGTTGATGGGACTATTTGTAAATATTCTAATAATAAAAATTATTTCTAATTGATGAAAATATGTAATATAACCATTGTTAAATTTAAACAATAAAAATATTAAATTAAAAATTATTTTTATTGCTTTAAATCCACTTTTACCAAGATATTTAATTTTGTTCATAGAAAGGTTGAAAAACAAAAACATAAGCCTTTTATACTTTACTTGGGTTTTTAGCATGTTTGTAAAGCACTTCAAGCATTATACAGTGTCAGTTGTTCAGCTGAAGATGTTTTCAACTTGGACTCTAGTACTGATGAAAAATTTAGCCGCCACTTAATATTTCAACTCCATGATGTGGCATTTAAAGATAACATTCATGTTGGTAAGTAGACTGCCTTTTAAAAATTCTTAGTTCTATATTAAAAATTTTTTTCCTATTTGTCATAAAATTCTGTAACTACTTTTTATTTATCTTTATTATGTGATCAGTTTTTATAGCTGCTAAT
Organism: Myocastor coypus; assembly: GCA_004027025.1. Taxonomy (NCBI): domain Eukaryota; kingdom Metazoa; phylum Chordata; class Mammalia; order Rodentia; family Myocastoridae; genus Myocastor; species Myocastor coypus. The sequence continues at coordinate 11,447 of PVJA010036865.1, forward strand.
CTAGCTACAAAAATGTTCTTTTTCATATTTTTTTAAAAGAATTTGGTCTTAACTGCAGACAGGATAATCTACTCGTGATATTTTTGGCATTGGTGCCTCTCATCGTAAGTACTAGGATGGCCACATATGTCTTGGTACTGTCTCTAATATGATTCATTTCAGCTACCTGAATAATTCATGAGAGGACTTTTCATTTCAGGACTTTTCTGTGATCCTCCTATCTGGATTTTTGACCTTTGCTTCTGCCTTGTATTGGCCTTATCTTTAGAGCTTGGGTCCCATGTTATCAAGAAAGATTATGTTTTGTTCCGTGCAGAACTTCAAGGTTGGGATAAAGTATACCTTCATAAGCTCCAAATTGTAATGTGAATATTTATCTCAGTATGGGCATTTAGAGATAGAAGTCCTGATATAAAATAAAGTCAGGCCAAAGGGAAAACAAATAGCCAAAATGGGAAAACCAAACATCAAGGTCTAAATAGAACCAAACTTTTCAAAGCTGGAATGAACAAGTATTCCTATAGCTAAAGAACAAACATTTGACTGAAGTTCAGTAACAGACAACCTATCTCAGAGGCATCAGTGTCTTACAGTTTCACAATTACCTAGAGTAAAAAGCTATGAACGTGGTCACTAAAGGGCTGGCCTAAGAGTTAGGATGTTAGGGAAACTGTGACCTAGTGTGCTGTGTACCTAGGGCTCCTTACTATTTCCCCATGTTCTGTTAGCTTAGCAAGATCTTCCTTTGCTCCTTTTCTAATCACTTAGGTATTAGTAATTATAGAATCTATCCCCAACCCTCTTGTCACTGTGTCCTCATCCTTAATGATCATTTGCTGTCTTGGTTTCAGTTATCATAGTGTTGATGATTCTGAATCAACCCAAATTGTTCTAGATGTCTAGCTCAGACTGCCACTCACTGTCCATACAGATGCTTCAAATATAGTCTGCCCTATCCCAGGCTCCTCATCTTGTACTCCAAATTTACTCCTCCCATGCTTTGTACATTAATAGGGGGTGTCACCACCATCCACCCAGTTGAAAGTGAAAGTGGCTGTGTCAGATTTAACCTCTGCATAGCTTTCCACCTGCAAGTTTGGTCAGCTAGTTACAGTGTGCTAATGCTACACTTTTGTGCCTCAGCCCTTCCTGTGAGTATCCATTGCCTTCAGAAAAAAGCACAGATGCCTTAGTGTCTTGAATCAGGCCCACTGCACCCCAGCCTCATCTCCACTCTGTCCTTGCTTAGCTCCTAATGTGGGCAAATTTTCTCTAGTCTTTGAGCTTTTGCACTTTCTATTGCTACTGCCTGAACAGAAATACCTCCTGTTCACTTACCTGTTGAGACTTGGTGTAAATCTCAAGTCATTTGAGAAGCTGTTCCAGTTATGCCAGAGCCCCAAGATTTTGGGTGGTGTTCTGAGTTTCAGGCAGTGTCCACTGCTTATCATGTGACAATGTTAACAATTTCCTGAGGCAGTTTCTTGTTTTTCTTCTCCATTTTTAATTTTTTTTTTTTCAGGGACTGTTTCTTACTATTGTAAATACACAGCTTAGCACAAATAAACATGACTAGTGACTACTGCTGGAGAAGGGAAGGCTGTGTTGGCCCCACCCCTAGGGTACACTGAGATGGTGATTAAAACTGGACGTGGTGGCACATGCCTGTAATGCCAGCTCTTAGGAGGCTGAAAACAGGAGGATCACTATGAATCTGTTCTGTGTGGTGAGACCTTATATACCCTGTACTAAATACATAAAAAGAAGGAGGAGGAAGAGAAGGAGAGGGAGGAGAGAAGAATAGAAATCTGTCAGGTAGCTAGCAGTCTCTCCAGTAGGTAGCTTCTGAAGGCAGTCTGGACTTTGAATAAAATTCCACCATATACACAAAGCTAAGAAAGCCTTCACTGTCTGAGAAAACAGCATAAGCATAACTGTAGAAATACAAGTACAGTTAGCTTGAGAAACAGTGGAATCTACTCTACACGTAGCTAAAGTAGGAGACATCATCAGACCCGATAAAATGCTCATTTCTCTAAAGCTACTCTGCTAGAATCAGATGCAGAGACTGAATTTCAGTAGTCGAGGATTTCCCTTTAGTCCCTCTCCCTTGGCATCACTTAATGACAGTTCGTGTTGCTCTTGTCAGCATTACAGAAAGAAGAATTAGATTCAATATAGCTGAATTTAGAATATGATCTATAAAAATAGTTACAGAACCTGAAATATCTTGTGTTTGTTTAGTTCTTTTATTTTATTCCCAATAACTCTTGTCTAAACTTAGAGCAGGAGGCAGAAACAAAGTAGTTTGCTAGAGCCTGTGTTACTGTCACTGTTTCTGTTTGTGTGGGTGTCATTATTCCTGACCATGTTTGCTCCCTTCAAAGGTCAAAGGCCTGCTGGTCTTCCTGACACTGACATTGCTGCTGTTTCTACAACTATGCACTCATTTACTGCTTAGGGTCAAGTAGGTGCAACTGGATGTTTCCAGGAAAATTAACTCTTATCAATTTATATTTATTGCTTTGGTGTCCTTTGATATGTTGTGGTTTCTTGTCACTTGGTGTTTATCTTCTCTGCCTTATTTCAGAAATAATCACATGGCAAGGATCAAGTGCTTTTGTTTTCACTTTGACCTTTAAATGAATTGGATCTGTTTCTTTGAACAGAAAAATAGGCCTGTTTTGGAGAATTTTGAATTTAGCAGGTTTGTTATGATTGAAGAACTAAAACCTTTCTCATAAATAGATACATAAACCCAGACTATTACGGTTCTAGAGTATTGCGTTTCTGTGATATTGTTTATACATGAAGCAATAGCCCTAAATTATTATTTAATGTTTGACATAAACAGTGTATGTGATGTTAAAGAAATTCCAGGTTTTCTCACCCACTTTTTTGAGAGCACATAGCACCACTGTTACTCAGAGCTCTGATGTTATATGAAGCACAAAATATATTTGTCTGCCTTTGTCTGCACCTTAGCTCTGAGACCATAATCAAGAGGCAAGATTAGAAGCAACCTTGGAAGTGGGCAGTCAGCATTCTGAGGGCCTGTCACGGCAGGCAAAGGAGAGAATGAGCTGAGGAGAAGTTGGCCAACAACTCCAGGAGAGGGTAGCAAAGATGCTGTCATTGCTTGGCAGTAGCTTCATGTAAACTCTTCATTAAGCAGTATCAATTATGAAGATAGTTCTGCTCAAATTGGATTAATAAAAAGTGATGCTTACGTTCTACCACCACTGTCCCACAGCAAAATCATAAGCCACCAGCAGAGTGTATCAGTGACCCTCGATGCCAGGAATTGACTAGGCTTCTGTTTAGAGTTCTGAGGATGGTCCCTGTGAAATAGAAGCCCCCTGGCAAGTATGAGTGTTGGTGACAGCCTGCTAGGCACCTGCAAGCCATATGGAAATGATTTGTTTACAATTGACACCAAGATTGAGAAAGTAAAAGGAAGTAGCAGAACAGAACAGTTTCTAGCAACAATTCAGTTGTAAAATAATTTTCTTAAAGGCCTTACTGTACCAACATGTCATGTGTAGATTTGTGCCTCTATCTTAAGTTAATAGTTTGCTGAAAAGAAGTTATCATGATATCTTTTTTTCCTTAGGTAATTTTGTGAGAAAAATTTTGCAGCCTGCTCTTCATTTAATTTCCAGTGAAGATTATGACAAGGTTCTAATTCCAGAGGGTCATGAATTTTCCTGTTTTCCTGCAATACCACTGAAAGAAGGAATTTCCTTTAACCAAAGAATGTCCCCAGATAAGGATACAGCAAAGAGCTGGACTTTGAATTCAGAGACACCAGAGAGACTAGTGTTGGCTGAGCAAAACAATCCTGATCTTTCATTTTTAGTTGTGAGGAATACCATGGGAGAAAAGCATCTTTTTGTGGATCTAGGTAAGTAACATTGACTGCTGTCTCTATTAGACTATTCTGTATACTTTGTGCAACACCAGTCAGTGCCTGCTCACCCAGATGCTTAGGTTCTTACTACCACCACTATCCCAGAGCAACATTATATATAAGCCACCAGCACAGTGTATCAGTGACCTGGATGCCAGGAACTGACTAGGCTTCTGTTTAGAGTTTTGAGGATGGTCCTTGTGAAATGGAAGCTCCAGGAGGGTATGAGCAACAGGAGAGATTCCCTGTGGCTGGCAATGCTGGAAAAGCCTGAAGGATTCTTGTTAAGAGCTTTGCCTGGGGAAAGTTGAGCCAGCACCCTCCAATACTGCTAAGAAGTTAACTTAGGTTAAATCAGTTTTAAACATTATCTGTGTGACGAAGTGAGGCTGGGCATTTTCTTGACTGAAGAGCTTATCAGTAGTGGCAAACTCTGGTGTTGGGGCCATAGCATCAGCTTTCTTGCTGCTGTCATCAGCATCAAGGATGCACCTTGGTTCTGCTTCTGTGCTTTGAGCCGGAGGATGTTGGAAGCACTGGGCTGAGCAGACTGCAGCCTGATTCCAAGGGCACTAATAGCTCATTGTTATGCTGAGTTTCTAGTTTGTGACTAAAATTAAGAGTAGCATTCTCACCTTGGATTGTTTGAGCACTGCAGAGAGCTTCAGTGTTTAAAGGTTGGGGAAAAAGTGGATTGTGGAAGATGCATGCTGGATTTTGGTGGCCACACAGGCACCAAGATGAGGGAAATGGTTCCTGCCATATTGTACATCTCAGTGCCACTGCCAGTCAAGTGCCAGAACTAGGAAATACAGTCACATAGTGTCCTGCTTTGGGCGTGAACAAGCATGAGTTCAGAGTAAAGGAGCCTTGCTTTAGCAGAACATCACTCCAAGTTGGACTAGACGGCAGTATACTAGACAAAATGGTAACAGCAAGTTGATAGAAAAATAGCAACATTATCCAGTGAATATTCTCTAGTTCCCAGTTTTAGAACTTTCAAACAGGAACCTAATTCATGACAATTCTATCCTTAAAAGTTAGGTTACTAGAAATTTCCCATGTTTTAAAAGATTTCAGTAGTGTATCAGATTTACGTATCCAAAGATTGAGAAACTGAAAAGTTTAGAAATATAATAGTATATGCCAAAAAGTTTTTAAATTGATGTATAACACTCATGGAAAACTACCTTTTTGTGAGTGCCTAAGCCTATGAAGTACTCTAAGATGAGCATACTTTGTCATCCCAGACAAGAGATTGCAAGGACCATGCAACTTCTGTGCCCTTCCTGGTAGCAGCCTTCCTCCTCCCTGGAGGTAACCACTATTTCATCATCTAACACAATGGATTAGTTTTGCTTATTTTTGATATTTTAGATAATTGAACTTATACAGTATGTATCTCTAGTTTCCTTTTCACTCTCTTAATAATGTAATGAATAGCCTTATTAACTTATTTATTTTACTTTGCATCTTTAATACTGTCTTAAAATATCTGTTACTCTTCAACTTAGGTCAGTATAATTCAAAATAGAAAATAATTATAGTTGGAACAGTTACTCAGTCTAAATAGATAATTCCTATAGCAATATCTTACTCAGAACATATTTTAATTTCAAATACATGTAAAATTTCCCACAAAGTTAGAGTATAACATACATTCTGAACAGAAACTGCAGTGTTTTGAGTCTCAACATTCAATAAAACCAACAATACATATTACATTGCTTTGAATATAAATCATTTAAGCAAATGAGATGTAATTTCCAACTTGTGTTAAATGTGAAAAAGTTATTTTGAAATCGTAACCAAAATCAACCAGTCAAATGCAAAATTACTATATTATAATGCAAATCAAACTCTGTTCATAGTACATTTATTAGCAATAGGAATGCACATATAATTACAGTTGAGAAACTCAGGCATCTTCAGTGAAAAGGAATGAGAAAGAAACCCTTATGGATCAGGTACCAATTTTCACTTCAATGACAATACTTACTTTATTTAAAAAAGTATTTCTTTCACTGAGGATAAACATCTGATTTTTTTTTTTTTTTTTGTCTTTTTGAGGCAGGGTCTCACTATGCAATTCAGGCTGGCCTTGAGCTCACTTTTGTAGCCCAGGCTGGTCTCGAACTTGCACTGATCCTCCTGCCTCAGCCTCCCAAGTGCTGGGATTACAGGCGTGCGCCACCACACCCAGCTCTAACATCTGATTTTTTAATGCTGGGAAAAATGTAAGAACTATTTTTAAAAATCTACTTTTATATAGTTATGTATTGATTAGCTATAAAATGAATCTTTTTTTTCTGAGATAGTCAAATCTTTTTTTTATCAAATGACTTACCAATTTATCTTACTTGGCAAGTGATCCTCACAAAGACAAATATGAATGTGTGTACATATACATTTTGAGACTATGTCTTTTCATCTGACCCGTACTTCTGATTTAAAATGTAAGTTCTCTCAATAGAGTATTAATTTTATAACAAATCATCTTTACTGTACTGTTCTCATTCTTTTATCTTTAATTATTTCTATAAATACTCAAACAAAAAAATCTCCAATCTTGAAACCAACTTACATTGGCAGTCTGAGGTGTATTTCAACAACTTTTAAAATATTTTGGTAACATGTAAAAACTCTGAAATTACAAGCAAAAAATTATAATTTACAGTATATAGCTAATTTATTTTTTAAAAAAAACATTCTGAATTGTTTTTATGCAAGTAATCAAGTGTTATTTTTCAAATGAAAATTCCAGTATAGGCTAAAAGAGGATATACGATCTTGCCTGCATTTATACATTTTACTTTTTTATGCTGGTACTTCAACAATTTCAAAGATGTCATTAGGTAGAATCACATAGCCTCTCTCTGATACATCATCTTTCTCCTTCTGGAAGTGCACCACCTCTTTTAACTTTTCAAGCTGCCACTCTTCTGCATTGCTGCTGAGCAGTCTTGAGTTTCTTCCTCAGCTTTTCAGTTTGCTGTTCCAGCTAATGAGTCCTTTTCCTCTGGTGCATTGTGTCCTCCACAGTATAGTTGTGGTCACAGAAAACTGACAGATTATCAGGGGTCTGAAGAGGGGCCATCAGTAATCTGATTGCAGCATCAACCTGGGAAATGGGAGGTGTTGAAGGAGGTGGAGGAAGCTGTTCTTCTGGCTCCAGATCTTCTTTCTTGTCATGTGGCTCAGTACAAAGAAATATGGTGGGTGCAGCATTCTCTTTCAGTAACTTGTTGTTGCATTCCCTCTTAAAGCAGTCTGGAGTGAAGTGCTCTGAACAAATGCTGCTGTATTTGGTGGGCTTAAAGTTTTTTCTTCTGACAGCTGCTTCCCATTGTTTACAAAGACTGGGTCGAGTAAGAGGAAATTTGTGGAAAGAAACAGACTTATCCTTATCATATCCGTTCTTGCAGACATAGGCAGAACAGGACTGCACCATTCTTGTGGATCTCAGTCACTTCACTTCTGCTGCCCTAGAAGGCAGGTAAAGGTGCTTTCAGTGTCACTGTGCTCGACTTGGAGATTCTCGTTTCTTCTGTAGGTTTTTGTGAACTGTTACAGGGATAGTAGCCACCCTCAGGAGTGACTTACTTTGCTTGTTTTGTTGTTTGCATTAGCGGAAGAACCACAACCACCACCCGTGTCCCATCTCTAAGATCTATTATTAACTTCAGTGGTAATACTCTGATTTATCAGTTTCCTTTGGGGTTGGTTTTATCTTAGAGAAGTCTTTCCCTGTCCCAAAGTCTTCTCCTGCTTGCCTTACTTTTTAGAAATCTTTTTTTTTTTTTTTTTTTTAATAATTAGTTTTAGTATTTTAAAAGAATTATCTGTCTATTTGGTACAGGGTCTCGCTATGCAGTTCAGACTCACAGTGAGTCTCCTGTCTCAGCCTCTCCCACTGCTAGAATTATAGGGGTGTGCCACCACACTCAGGGATCCTGGTGTTCCAGGTCAGCATGATATATGGTAATGGGCATAGAACCCCTATCTTTGCACACTTGCCAGGCAGCTGCTTAGACCACCAAGCTATCTCCCCAGCCCTATTTTACCTGTTTATATTGAGACTTAAATCCTCATGGGATGGGTTTGTGCTTAGTGGATAAAAAGAAGCCACAATTTTTGAATGTGGACATAGTAAAATTGTCTCAGCACTGGTAATTGGAACAAGCTTCCCTCCCCTCCCTTCCCCTCTCCTATCCCCTCCCCTCCCTTCTCCTCCCCTTCCCTCCCCACCTCCTTCTTCTCTTTTTATTTTTTCATCTGTTAGAGAAGGCTCTCACTATGCAGTTTAGGCTGGCCTTGAGATCACTTTCTGGCCCAGGCTGGTCTGGAATGCACAACGCTCCTGCCTCAGCCTACTGGGTGCTAGGATTACAGGTATATCCCTCAATCCCTGAAAGTGTCCTTTTTCTACTGTTCAGTGGCACTGATATTTGCTGCTAATGTTTCTCCATATTTTATAATTTTCTGCATAGAAATCTTATACATCTTTTGTGAGGTTTAGTCTAAATGTTTTATCACTAGATGCCTCCCTTTTCTTTGGCATTTTTGCATCACGTATCTGATAGGTCAGGATTCAAAGTTTCCGAGGCACCTTGCCTCAAGCACACTCACTTGCTCTCGGTTTTCCAGGCACCCTGTCCCCAAACTCTTTCCCCATTGGCCCCAGGCAGAGCCAAACTCACAACTGCAGAATAGGTCCACCTGACTTTGATGTGGGCAAGCAACCACAGAAACTCTCCTTTGTTAACATTAAAAGTTCTCCACATGGGGCCCCGTGGGATGGCTCAAAGCACCTGCTTAGGAAAGCTTGGGCGGCTGCAGGGACCGCGGTTTGATCCACGGTTCGATCCCGGCACCACATGCTGTGCCAGCCCTGCCCTCAGGGCAGGCTGAGCCGGCCATGAAAATAAATAAATAAACAAAAGTTCTGAAACATGAAAAAAAATAATAATAAAAAATTAAAAAAAAAAAAAAAAGATTCCCCACAGACCAGGTAGCCCTGCCAAGATTAGCTCTCCCGCAGCTGTTCCAGGCTACGATCACCCTCCCTAAAAGATTCTATAAAGTTCCTGTCTCCCTTTGCTCACAGCTATCTTGGTCCACTAGACAGCCAGTTTGCTTGCAGCCCCCAATAAATCTGCTCGCATCAGAATGCCTGGTCTGCCTGATTGTGTGGGTTCCTACCCACCAGTATGCTCGATGCTATGGTTGCTCTTCAATAGTTTCAGACTTTTTTTCTTTACCTTTTTTGTTTTCAGTTGGAGAGTTTTTCTTTTTTTTTTTTCCAATTCTTTTATTGTTTAAATTTAACAATGGTTATATTACATATTTTCATCATCGGATCAGTTTAGATTAATACATATAGGTATATAAGATTGATCAAACAACTAAACATTAAACT
>PVJA010036866.1:0-20770 GCA_004027025.1 Myocastor coypus
TGAACCATTGTTTATCTTAATTTCAATGGCCAAATTCCCTAGTCTTTACTTTGAAAAAGCTGAATGAAACAAACAACAAGCAGGGCATGGTATTTTAAACCAAACCCACAATAATGGTATTTGGTGTAACTGAAATCTTAACTATTCAGCAACAACAGAGGGTTTGCCATTAGCTAACTACCTGTAATAATATGCAGAATGTAGAAATCCTGCTTCATATAAACGGTCTTAACAGACTGTATATATACACTGGCTATCTGTTAGCTCCACAAAATGCCAACATATTAGAAATCTAAAAAGTAGCTTACATATTTTGGAGATGGCAAAATTTAGAGAAATGATTTTGTAAAAATATCTTAGACATCAGAAAGAGGAGACGGCAGTTCTTCGATACCATGGAGAATGCATACACGCAACAGTATATGAAAAGGACACATTCTAGACTGAAAGAGTGCGCATACATACATAGGCATGCACGCGTGTGCATGCATACACACACACACACACACACACACACACACACACACACACATGCACGCACGCACACTCTCATGCATGAAAATAGACACAAGCCAAACTGCTATGAAAACACCAGAAATTAAGGTCGGTTGTCATCAAACATGAAATTAAGGCAGAGCAACTGAAGATGTCGTTAAATATTGAGTTAGGAACATAAAATAGAAACATAGGAGCACAGGAGAGCAGAGATAGATTGCAGACTCCCAAATAGAAATACTTGAGATTTCCAAAGAAAGAGCAACTGGGATTGAAGCTCATGGCTGAGTAGGAGCCTAAAACTAAACTAAATTTTTTTGTGATTTCACTTCTACCACCTAGCTCTACTGTATAGACCCTGTTTTATATTTCTATGAATCATAGTCATGTGAAATATAACTTAAAGGGTAATTCAAGATGAACAATTTTTTTTATATTTAAGTCAGAATTTATATGTTGTAAATGTCTCCACTAAGTTGTCTTACCTAATGATCACAATCACTGTACAAGGCAATCTCACAGATGGAACTAAAAGCTCATATGTATAAAAGGAGTTTGGGAGGGATTCAGTGAATGTCCTTACATGCACAGGCCAAAGTGGAACAAAAGCTAGAATCCAGACTTTTGATGCTGATTGGTCAAGAAAAACATGAGTTATTTATTATGTATTCTGCTGTATAAATAAAACAAAAATTAGTATCAATGATAGGCTTAAGGATACATAGGAAGGGAATAGAGCTTGGCACAGTGCTAAACAGCAGAAACACAGTACATGGGGGGTGATTAGGAGGAGGGCAAGTCAGAGACCAGCCTGAGCTACGTAGCAAGTGAAGGAGAGCCTTGTAATATAGACAGACTCTGACAAACAAGTCAAACCAAACCACAAAAAACGAAATAGTGTTGGTTACTTTTCTCTTGTTACTGAGGCAGAATATGTTATACCCAAGATCAAGGAAGGCAAGGTCATTTAGCTCAATGTTGCAGCCCATACTCAGTTGGCTCCAAGGCAGGATGGCAAGGCAGAATACAGCAAAAGCAACAAGAGTAAAGGAAGAAAAACAGCAAGCATCTTTTCCTGTCCTATACTGTAATCAGGCTACGACTCCCTCGGGTGGGTGTGTGTATCATACAAACTATCTTTGTGCCCTCCTGTTGCACAAAATGAGGATGTTTATAAAGTGAAGACCAAGAACCACTTGCTGAGCCTGTTTGTCAAACTTCTGCCCTTCTCAAGTTAACACCATGCATCAACCACTTTCAACTTCATCCTTTATCAATTTGACAATTAGACGTATTTCCCTATACTAGTCTCACGATATAAAGACATGCTTATTCTTATTATTCCACCACTTGAACATTATAACACAGGTTTATCCATCCTTAACAACCAGTATTAAGTCTATAAACGTTATATTACAGTAAAATATAACATTTAGTCCCTGGCCACCCAAAGACTCTTGTACAACTCTTTATGAAAGAGGTATTTAGTTCATCTCCAAGGCTTGAAAAAGTTTCAAGTTTTGCTGAAACAAACAGTTTCAGCATTGCTGAAAAGTCCAAGTCCCAAGTCTTCTCCAAGATATAAGGCAAGCTTTTAGCTACAAGCCTCTATACAAATGAAAAGTTACTTAGATGCCTCCAGCATACAATGGCACAAAATAAACATCTTAATTCCAAAAGTTACAAATAGGGCACTATGAAGGAGCAGGACCAAAGCAAGTCTAAAATCAAGCAGAGAAAACATCAAATCCTACAGTTGTATGTCCAGTAGTTGAAGCAATCTATGGAAAACTGAATTTCAGAGAGCATGAGCAACTTCACTCCATGGCACTTTTCAGAGCTACAACTCCCAAAATTTCTCTATTGGATTTGCTTTGCACCATCTTTGCAGTTGTCATTCATTTCCTGGCTTTTCCAACTTCAAGGGTCCCCACTGCACCTTTGACTTCACACTGACAGGCTCACACACTGTCCTCTAAGGTGCACACTTCCTAGCCTCCTAGATCTGAAATTGAGATGGAAGCCTTTGTCACTATAACTCTTACATTTTGCATGCACCTAAAACCAGCAACATGTGGAGGATTCCAAGGCCTGTTGCTGCTTGAAGCAGTTTTCAAGATTTCCTCTCTCTTGGCTTTAGGGGTTGAATGCCTAGATCACTGGGTATTGTGAATCCAACTTTGTTTTTTTGTTTGTTTGTTTGTTTTTTGTCTTTTTGAGACAGGGTCTCGCTATGCAGTTGAGGCTGGTCCTGAGCTCACTTTTGTAGCCCAGGCTGGTCTCGAACTCACACCAATCCTCCTGCCTCAGCCTCCCGAGTGCTGGGATTACAGGCGTGAGCCACCACGCCCAGCTGTGAATCCAACTTTGAAAAAACAAATTTTCTATGCTGTTGTCATTCTGGAACCTGGTGTGGACTCTGCCATTCTGGAACATGGGAAAATGTGGCTTTCTCATCAGAGGAAGTCCTTCATATTGTAGTTTTCAGGTTGCAAACACTGGAATACTTGCTGATTCTTATGATTACTTCAGACCATCTTTTATATTCAACTGTGCCTTCTAAGGAGTTGAGATCTTCTGAACTCTTGTCTTTGAAGTCCACAAATTTATTTGAACTTCCATTCTGACTAAACTCACAATGTTTTAATCATATTCATGAGCTTACTGCTTTTGATTCTCAATATAAATCTGTCCAAAAGGCCCACAACATAATCCTGAAACCATCTCAATATTAGTCTGAACTTGAAATTTCTTTTGCCAGATGAATAAATCCCATCTTTAATCTCAGACTCAGGCAAAGTCTCTGGACATGAGCAAAATACAGACAAACTTTTGCCAAACAAAAACACATGGCCTGAACTCTAACAACCAATGAAGTTCTTCCTGATGAGCTTCCAAAACCTGGTCTTTACTGGCAGGATTTCTATCAGACTTCTGACCTTCTTCTGAGCTCTGACAAGAATCTCCCACATAGAACAGCCTCAAGCAACCCAGCTTAGCTCTATCAGGTGACATCTCTGAACATTTCCATACTCTTCCCACAAATCATTCCCAAAGTTTCTTAAACCACATGATCAGGTATGGTCATAACAATCCACTCCCTTGGTACCAAGTTCTGCATTGGTTACTTTTCTCCTGTTGCTGAGACAAAATAAACACCCCAAATGAAGGAAGGAAAGGATTATTTAGTACACAGTTCAAAGAAGTTTCAGCCTGTATTCGGTGACTCCAAAGCAGGGTGGCATGGCATAGAGGCAACATTTCAAGGCAGCAAAATATAGCGAAGGCAGCAAACACAAACCTCTTTCCTCTCTTGTGCTGTGCTAAAGCTATCACCCCTAAGGCAGCTGTAGGTAACACTCACACCATCTTTGTGCCCTCCTCTTACACAAGATGGAGATCTCTACAAAGTAAAGACCCTTGCCCCGTGCTGAGCTGCTTAGTTAAACTTCTAAACTTCTCATGTTGACATAGTATCAACGATCGTGCAAACCAAAGCAAAACCATAGGAATTTTCTGGTCTCTCATTGTGATCTGTTGTACCTGCCCAAGCAGACTGCTTTTCTCAAGACTAAGGTAGCTTGACTACTTTAGGCAATGAAGCCTTATCCTGCCTTCCCAATTTCAGCTTCAGTGGCTCCCAACTGATGTCACTTTTTTGTTTTGTTGTGTGGATGAGGTGCTCTCTGTTGTAGTTGGTGTAGCTCATTTTGGAGAAGTCTTTAGAGGACCTTTTCATTTTGGATCCCATTCCAAAAATTTTGGTGCTTCCATTCAGTAGTTTAACCCTATATACATAACAATAGTGATTTATCAGTGTATCTGGCAACTGTCAGAAATTGTTAGTGACTTGAGCCTTTTGCAGCATAGCACACTATTATGGCATTACTTTGCATATCTTACGGTTATACATTTCTGCTAGATGGTTAAGACCAAGTTAAAGCAAGACCTGTATAAGTGCAAATTTGACTTTTGCTATCTGACAAGCTCAGTAATCTTCTCAGGCTTTACCTTGAAACCATGTATAGCACCTGTCAAATCTTCCATCAGGATCAGCCATCTGAATGAGTCACGGCCTTTGCTTGACCAATTGGCTTTTTGTGAAATCATGAGAGATTTTTTTTTTTCTCTCTAGGTGACTCTCTACGAGCACACTATGTGTCATTTGGTGACTTTCCTCTGTGGCCCCATAATTTCCTTGGTCAGAAAATTAGATACTTAGCTGAGTTATAGAACGCTACAGCTGAGGTTCTCTTCTGTCCTCACTCCTCAATGACCTTGAAGACTATGGCCAAAATAGTGGCTGTGCCCTTAGTCCATCTATCGCTCTAATATTTGCTCTCCAAACTTGTTAAACATGCAGAAGAGAATGCTAGTGACCTTATCTTGCAACAGAGGCAGTAGACTTAACATTACTATATATCTGAATATTAAACACTTTTCACATAAAAATGAAACTATATTTTCTGACATGTATATTCCACTATTTAAATAGAATTTTATGATAATGTTAGAAGACAATTACATATTTTATACAGAAATTTAGAAGTTGAAACTATACACAACATGACATTTTGTGACATGCTTAAATTTTCATTTTGACTTAGCATAAGTTTTAACTAATCATCTATATCTATCTAATATATAAGAAATGTGCACCTAATTAGTCATCCTTAAATGGGATGTACATCACAAATTTTGTTAAAGGCAGATGTTTGAACCTGAAAGTCTTATCACAATGAGGAATCTTTATTTTTACATTTTGGAAGACCTATACACCTGGATTCATGAATACACCTAATATAATATGAGATAAACAATAATGAATTGCCATGTGTAAGTGAAAATCTTTGTTTCTTAATTTGATTTCATACCAAAAATATTATGAAGAAAAAGGCTCACTGTAATTTTTTTCTGAAAAACTATGCTTTTTTATTTTATTTTTTGTGCGACTGGGAATTAAGCTCCGTCTCTCATGCTTGCTATGCAAGCACTTATTCTACTGAGCTATCTCCTCAGCCCCATAAAAAATTATCTTTTAAGCCATCTGGTAGCTTGGGAAAAAGCATGCTTTAAAATCTACCTAAAATTGTATTATAAACAAATGATCAAAAAGAAGAGAGGAATAGCTGTTTGCAGAATGATACACAAACACATTAACAAATATACGGAACATATAAACATCTTTACATATTCAGAATGCAGTCAAATATATTCCTGTCCTGATTATAGTTACTGTATTATAATTTTTAGAAATTTTTAATTATAGGCTAGGCCAATTTTGTTATTTGTCAATTAGCAGAGCTCTCTTATCAAAATAATTTTGAAGAAATACAATTTAATCTATAATAAATATATATATGTAGTATTTTTGTTTTAATACTAGTAAGATTTAGCTGTTATTTTTATATATCTTATCACCTACTTAGACCTTATATTTCTATTGTATCAGTTTCTTCAATAGGCTGTAGTTTGGAATAAACCTCACAGCTCTTAACTTCTCCAGATGTGGTTTCATGGTATAGTCTAACACATGCTTTGATACCAGAATAGGTCATTCAGTATTCTCCGGAAAAATACCAGCCCAAGGTAAGTAAGGGGACTGGGTCCCTCCCATTGTCCAGTATGGAGATTTCTCCAAAAGACCCTTCCTAGTATTTTTTCTCTTACCTGATGGAATTATCATTCTGCTGCTGCACCTTTGTCTTTTGTAGAATTTAAACAGTTAATAGTGTACACCGCCAAATGAAGTCTATTATGAAGTGTGAATTTTGTAGGGAATGATTCCTTGTTTTGTTTTTAAAACTGAATTTTGACCATATAGTGAGCACATTCAACAATTCATTGACTTTGAGGGTTATTATAAGAAATTCCTGTGATAAGAGAAATATGAAAAGTTTCACAAAACTTTTGGAAGACAGCACTGGTATATAGTGGGCCATTGTCAGTCTTAAGTATTCTTGGGCAGCCAAGGATAGTAAGCCATCCAAATAGTGAGCAATAACCTTTAGCTGCTTCACTAGTGTAGACAGAAGCAAAAATGTATCCTGAAGAAGTATTGACTAAAATGTGGACCCAATGCAAAGAACCAAACTGAGAATGTGTGTGACATCTATTTGCCAAAAATGATTGG
Source organism: Myocastor coypus (assembly GCA_004027025.1). Lineage (NCBI taxonomy): Eukaryota > Metazoa > Chordata > Mammalia > Rodentia > Myocastoridae > Myocastor > Myocastor coypus. The sequence continues at coordinate 6,629 of PVJA010036866.1, forward strand.
GGTGTGATTGACTCTGATAGATAGAAGGTAAGGATAGTTGTGTTAAAATAACAAACATCATTTAAAAATTTCCTGGGTCTCTTCTCAGGTCAAATGAAACTATTTGCATAAGACAGAAATTTGTTGACAAAAGGTACATGAGATGCAGAAGCCTTTTGAATGGTATCTGCGGGAGCAGCAGTCACAGCCCCCAGCAATCTGTCTCTAGCAGCATTCCCTTCAGTGAAGGGTCCTGGAAATTGAGAATGAGAGTGTATATGACCAATGAAACAGGGAACTTGATGTGACTGTATGACAGCCAAGAGAGTGTGAAGTAAATCAAAAAGATCTATGTGGCCAGTGTGTATAGTAGCAGTTTCAATGTAGTGCATTATACCACAGATATAAGCCCTGTCTAAAAAGAGGTTACCTGGAGCGGATTAATGATCTTGCAATGGCCATCTGACTGCTTGTAATTTAGTCTTTTGTGTAGAAGAGAAACCTGTGTCCTGTGTTCTGGAAGAGGAAGCCATACATTGTCACCTTTAACCTAATATGACCTATCTGTGTAAAAAGCAAATTGATTTAATGTATTTGAATGATAATGACAATCAATACCAACAGAGAAATTAGCCCAAAATCTAGATTAATATTGCCAAATAAATTCTGAAAATCAGGAAAAGTTGGTCTGAACTGTTTAGGGACAATATATCTTTGTAGAATTAGTTGACACAAATACGAAGAAGTTATTAAATCTTGTACCCCTTTGGAGGTCTTGCATGATTCAAATGAAATGTCAAGATCAAGTCACTATTTAAACTGCACTGCTTTTGGATTATACTACAAATCTCTATATTTGTTTGTAAAATATCAAAGCTTTTTATACCAATTTTAATTTAGGATTGTAAAACAACCAAAGAAGCTTCAGTACTGAGGATTGAACAAAAAAAAAAAAAAAAAAAAATATATATATATATATATATATATATATATATATATATATATATATAAAATCAATTTTAATGGAGAGAGAGAGAGAGCTCTGGGGGGATGGCCCTTTGTATCTCTCCATTTGAACAACCCAGCACCTTTGTTGCTGCCTTACCTGGAGACTATCCACACTTGCATTTGAAAAGCCCTTTAAAATGTTTTTGTGTCAATTAATTAAATTTTAATTTTTAGTCTAATATTTCTTTTTAATAAGTATTGAAATTTTTTTTAAAAAAAATGACCAATTGAGTGAGATAAGAGTCTGGAGTGAATTAAACAATGGTTGGGCTAGATTGAATTATAACTCTGATTTCTCTCTGCATAATCAACATTGGTGACAGCAGGTAAAACCTGGAGACTTCTTTGTACTGACGCTCTGTGTCTGACTACTGCTTTTGCCCTGGGCTGGGCAAGCAGCTGGCGGCAGCTTAATGGCTTCCTACCTGGATCTTCTCAGGCTCACATCTCCTCCCTAAAATTCAACAGTTATGGCTGTGTGTGCCAGCTGTTATTCTGGCTCTGACCACAGCATGTTTTTGTTTTTGCCCAGGAAGGAACTACCTTGAATCTAACAAATTTCAGTGGCAGCAACATGCAGAGCCAATGCCAAGACCACAGTAAGCCATAGTCATGACCTTCCTATTAAACACCAGGCGTACAAGAGTGTTGTAGATGGTGTATGCCAATCTTTGTGGTTGGACAGGGTAAACAAACATGTAGGTGGCTAGGAAATCTCTGCTCTGTCTGTCTAGGAGCAGAGACCGAGGTCCCCCGGAACCCAGTTTGTGCCCCTCCCCCCAAGCAAGATTATACCACTTGAAGCTAACTGCTCTTAATTTAAAAGAACTTTTATAGTTTTTTGTTTTTTCATTTATGTATTTGGTACAGGGACTCACTATGCAGCTCAGACTCATAGTTATCTTCCTTTTTTTCAGCCTTCTGAGTGTTGCAATTGCAAGCCTGTGCCACCATGCCTAGACTTGTTTCATGGCTCAGCATGCCCTTGGGGTGGGGCTGGCTCAACATGCAGGACCTAGAATTCAACCCTGGCAAGTGCTTAGTCCACTAAGCTATTTTGCGAGCCTTTTTTTTTTTTTTTTCTTTTTACTCTAACTGAGAAAACCTAAGGTGTTTAAACTTTATCTTCTACACCTTTGCACCACACCCTTTGTCCCATTTGGAATTTGATTTTAAAATGGTACACCATCTAAGTCCTTTGTGGTGACCTTAGAAAGTAAAACAAATACAGGAATCATGAAAACAACAAGCATTTTTATACACATCTATAAACATGTATTGTTCTTGAGACTCTACCCCATTGTTAACTCAAAGTTTTTCCTTTTGGCTTCTCTCAAACATGTTTCTCTCTTGATGCTTGTTTATCTCACTGGCCCTAGTGAACCAATTTCTGGCACTGGTGAACCCACATCAGGCTCTAAAGAGCCTCCATCCCTAAGTTTTACATGTAATATGTCAGTACAAATGCACACCTGTGCTGAATACTGACTCTAACCAAATCACTTTCTTCTCTTATGAGTGCTCTTTGGAAGTGTTCCTGCTGCCCAGATTTATCTCAAATTGAGTGTCCTGACTAGGCATCAAATGTAGGGATCTTTTGGTCTCTCAGTGGAATTCGTTATACCCAGGGAGAAACAGTGGCAGAGATGAGGAAAAGATAGACAAGAAGAGAAGAGCTGGGTCAGGTGGTGACCCATTTGCCCGCTGGGTGAGAAGAGCCCCTGAACAATGGGAAGAGCCTTTATTTAAACTTTTACAAAGTTAAAAGACACAAGCTTGCCTAGCAACTAATAGCCCACAATGTCCTAACAGGATGTTTTTCTCAAGACTGAGGTAACTTGACTACTTTAGGCAATGAGGCCTTATCCTGCCCTCCCACATAAGGTCAATTTCAGCTTCAGTGGCTCCCAACACAAAACAAAAAACAAGGTGGAACTGGAACTGGAACAAATAGTCCTGGGCTGATTAAATATGGAGGATATCAAATTCCCTTAAAGGACTTCAGAATGACCCTGGGCCTGAAACCAGGGGTGTTCAATTTAGCAAATGAAAGTACACACTGATCAGTACAACTTGAATTTCTGAGAAACAATACATTTTTTTCATGGTGATCTGCTTGTAAGTAAATGTACAACCAAACTTTGGTATAAGTATGTCCTGATATTTTGATTATTTTACTCGAAAATATATACTGTTCTCTACAGTTGAATGAACATTGCCATCTTGATTTTTCATGGCCACCCTGTTTTTTTTTTTTTTGTCTTTTTGAGACAGGGTCTCGCTATGCAGTTGAGGCTGGTCCTGAGCTCACTTTTGTAGCCCAGGCTGGTCTTGAACTCGCACCAATCCTCCTGCTTCAGCCTCCCGAGTGCTGGGATTACAGGCGTGCACCACCACGCCTGGCGATGGCCACCCTGTTTGAATCACAGAAATGGCCTTCAGCTGGTGGAACAAGCCTGACTGAGGTCACAGAATCAGTGCAAGATGCTTAAGAACTGACTGAAAATTCTTCTGTAATAAAGTTGTGCTGAAATTTATGGCCTAATCTCTAGTTAACTATGAGAAAGTGGGAAATAACATCCACACGGTGATCTGTGGAAGAAGTAAAGATAGCATAGAAATGGTATTTTCTGAACCAAAATTAACAGAAAAAAGAAAAAAAGACTTCTTTGCTTCAAGTAGCTGCCCAAGAGGACAGAGAAATTCTTGATACATGGTGGCACTTGGTGGATTCTCCACAGCTGCACTATAGAAAGAGGACCCAGTGAGACTGGACTCATCAGAGCAAAGCTCAAAGATAAGGCTGCTTTATTAGTCTTAAAGATCAAATATTTTGACAAATATCAAATATCATATGAACGGGTGAAACTTCTGTTGCACATGAGCCTAGAATGTTCTCTGTGTCTGATATATCAGTATGAGTGTTTGGCTGCTCCTTACTACAATTTTAAGAGCACAAGAGAAGCCAAAGCGGCCATACTATTATTTATATTGATGTTTATTATCTGTCTTGCTATAGGCTATTAAACTAATTGTTATGGTTTATGTCTAGCTGTCACCTCAAATCCTCATACATTCATGAGTTGGCTTCTAGAGTTTGTGATTGATCAACGATACAATGCTGGGATTATGGATGTGAGTGTTTCCCTGCCCTGAGTAATCTGCATTACAATGTAAGGAAAGGAAAGAGGCTAGCTAGCTGCCTCAGCTGCTGCACCTCTCCTTGGCTCTTTGTTGTTTCCCACTGCCATGAACTGCTGAACCTTTGTCATGTGGCACTCTGCCTTGGGCCAGCCAAGTGTGGATTGAAACTTTCCACAAACTATGAGGCTAATAAACCCTTCCTTTCTTAATGTTCAGTGCTGGGTATTTTGTCCCAGAAACAAGAGAAAAGTTATGTGAATACTTTTTACGCATGGAATTTTCTCTATTAAACAAAATAAAAAGAAAAACCAACTCTGTATTTCATATTAATTACATAATATAAATTTTCACAACTTTATAACTTATGTCCAGGGTCCATTTTCCTCACTTATAAAATACAAACTATATATTTAAAGGAGAAATAGAATATCGAAAGATTAATATTTCTAAAGCACAAACATGAAACTCACCACGAAAAAGGCGATTCACTTAAAGTCTTTTCTTCTTCATTTTTGTACTTCATTTGCTCCACAAATTCAATCAAGTTAATTTACCTTTTCAATTCTTAGTTATATCATAAATAATAGTGTTCAATGATCTCTTAGCACACTTCCTTTTATGACTCTGGGACAGAGAGCCTTCAGAAAGTTCATATTTTACATGATAGCATTGTCATAAATAATGTTTCTTCCTGATTTAGAATATCCCTATACATAGAGAATGATCACTTTATTTATGCACACACACACACACACACACATGCATACACACACACTATCATAGTGATTCTAAGACAAGCATTACAATAAAATAGCATGAGAAATTTATATTTATGGAAATAAAGAAAAAGATATATGAAGGGCCAGCCAGCCAAATAACTCAGTGGATTAAAGTACCTACAAACAGGTGCAAGGACTGAGGGTTCAGTCCCTGGATAGCACGAATCTATAATCCCAGCTCTTAGGTGGCTATAAACAGGAAGATCACTACAAGGCCAATCTAGTAGTGAGATCCTGAACACACTGTAGACACTTACCTAAAATAAAAAAAAAAAATAAAATAAAGTAAGATATATGACCAAAAAGCTGACCATGTGTTTTCCCGCATTCTTCTAACATAAGCAAAGAAAATGTTTTCTAATTACCTGACTTAATTGTCCTTTAAATGAAGACTTTGGAGTGAAATTTCTTTCTGTGTGGAACAACAAAGATTGATGAATTATTCAGATTATAGTTTTGAAGACTATAAACTCAAAAGAGATCTTGGAAAAGCAAGTTTTTTTTTTTTTAACATGTTAAAATCGAAATAGCCACTAGTGCTAAACCAAGTAATGATAAATATATATTGAAAAAAACTGGCTAAAAATTTTAGTCTTACCCTCTTCAAGGTCAGTGAGGACTCAGGACGTAGAAGAACCTGTGGTGTGACATCTTATAACTCAGTGGTGTCCCGAATTTCCTATTCAAGGAGATTATAGGGCCTCAGAGGAAAGTGATTGATGATGTACAGTGTGACTAAGGAGAGACACCTAGAGAGAAAACATTCTCTCAGGCATCCACAGAGAGCAACATGGTCAAGCAATGGCCATGGCTTATCCAGATGGCTGACACTGAAAGAAGATCTATAAACTACTGTACATGGTTTCAACATAAATCCTGAGGGTATTTAAGCGACCTTGTCAGACATAAAAGTTACACTTTTAGTTATACAGGTCTTGCTTTAACGTGGTTTTAATCATCCGGCAGAAAAGTATAACCACAAGATATAAAAAGTAATGTCGTGTTTATATGCTGATCTGTAAAAAGGCTCAAGTCAACAACTTATGCAATTGCCAGTTGCATTGATAACCCACTACTATTATGGAATATTGGACTATATGAGTTATTTTGCTGAATTCAAGTACCTACAGTTTTTAGACTAGTTTCAACTAAGAAAGGATTCTTTAAAGACTTCTCCAAATGCAGCTTCTCTAATGGCAATGGATCACCTACCTCTGACAAAAAAAAAAGAAGGATATAAATAAAGGACCATTTTGTAGTGAAAAAAATTTATGAATTAGTTAAGATTTTTATGTAGCTATTTTCTCTTAGTTCAATGAGAAGAAAGGTTTGTACTAATGTTTAGAGAAAATATCATGTCTATATCTTCTCTTCTGAATACCACTATGAAGAAGACAATATGACATGTATTAATTATTGTAACTGCCCTTCTAATCTGTTTGAAACTCATTGCTCTTTTTTTCTCATTAAAATGAATTAAAAAATTAAAAAAATAAATTATAAAAAAAATCTGGATAAGTAGTTCAAACTTCTGATTACAAAGATTACAAAACAATAATGAAGCAATGTAAATGTGTTATATTTGTTTTGTACTATAGCTATTAATAATAAATGAAAATAAGTGAGAGCTTATAATAAGTGAAATGGATACAATATATTAAAGGTAACATATAACTCTAAATTAGAGATCGCTTAATTTTATTTACAAATATCAGAACAATTTTGTCACTTCTATGTTAATATTATTATCCATAACTGTATTAATCTGTTATTGCTGTGATTCTGCAATTATGTGTATAGCTTGGCAAGTTTGTTTTTAAAACTGTTTAAAATGAAAAATCGGGTATATAATTTCAAAATCTATGAAATACTGTAGTAAAACTACTACATGCTTCTTTTCATATGACTTTTAATATCATTGTTTCCAAAGTTCATTTCAGAAATCATTAAATTAAGATGTGACCAATGTTCTTTAAGAGGCACTACGGATACTGTCACCCAATTTTCCAAATGAAACACTAAGCACTTCATACAGTGTAATGATCTTAGTTATTTAAAATATGTCTGCATTCAGTTATTTGCCCATCTGGTTTTGGCTGAATTTTTCATGTACTAGTTTACATTAACTAGAATAACATTAAGTTGAGAGAAATAGGAACTTGCGTGTCAATAATAATATTTTTAAAACATTACCATAAATCCAATTCAGTATTAAATTCTACATAACATTTGATACTTGAAATTTAATATTTCTAGGTTAAAATTATTGATGAATGATAATGTCTTTGAAGGAAGCATGAATTATGATAGTATAAATATTATATTATATAGAGAATACATTACAGTACTTAATTTTCCCAAAAATTTTATTTAATTTTCATTCTAATAAAATTAAAACCATTTGAGTAAATATTGTATGGAATTTCTCATTTGTGTGAGACAAAGAATAAAAAAAAAACAAATAATAAAGGATAGAGGAAATAAGGTAATAGATCCGTTGCCATTGGGAACGAGTCTAAGGAAATAAGGGTGAGGACTGAAGACGAGGACAAGGGTAAATAAATAAAAAAGCTATACGCTACATACAGGAAACAAATAGCTTCAGTTTTTGCAAACATTATGTGCCATAGTGTCATAACATGATTTGAGGCTAATAATATGAATAAGTATGAAAATTATGCTGGGGAGTGTGAGGAGGGAGGTATTGGGGCAGGGAAGAACAAGGGGTTAAAAAAAACAAGCTGTAGTATGCACATGTTCCCACTTGCCAAGATGATGGTAAACTGTATGAAGTACGAAAAGGTACTAATAAAGTTTTTAAATGTTCAAAAATTTCATAGAATAGGTCTGGCCTGATAGCTCAGCAGACTAAAACAAATACTTAAGCAGAGAGCAGTGGCCTGGGTTCGATCCCCAGCATGCCACACTGGTCCTGCCCGCTGAGGCATGCTGAGATGGTGATTGAGACTGGGCATGGTGGCACGCATCTGTAAACCCAGCACTTGGTATACTAAAAACAGAATACCAGTAATTCGTTTTGGTTGGTATTTTGTTTTGCAGTAGCAGGTACTGAACTCAAGATCCTGCAGTTGCCAGGCAGGCACTTACTCTACTGAGCTATCTCCCTGGTTAATACTAGCACCATTTTTTTTTTTTTTGAGTGAAAACAAGAGAATAACTATGAGTCCAATCTACATAGTGAGACCCTGTAGACCTTGTACTAAATACATAAAAAATAATAAAAAAATTCATATAATCAAAAATTAAGCAGCTAAATCAAAGATGATTCAAATACATAATGAATACTTGGCAAACTTCAAGTATTAAGAGGTTAAAATTGATGTTCTGGCCACAGAGCAAGAGTTTTAATAAAACAAAAACAAAACAAACAAAAGCCAGATCTCAGTTGAGACTATTGCAGATTTCAGCCTCTATTAGAGCAGAGTTGAAATGAATAGAATTAATTTCACCAAGATGCAAACAAGAACCAGCTCATTTTCTACTGGATTAAGGAAGTTGGACCCAATTAGGCTACATGCCAGAATTCAGGGCCAACTGTCTGTGGAAGAAGACAAAATGAAAGACTCCATTATTTCACTGCGTTAAATCTCCAGAGAAAGTAAAACGCAAAAATGACTGAAAGTATTATAGGAAATAGAAATGGAAGATTCAATCTTTAGAATAATAAAATGTGTTTTTGTAGAACTGCAGGAGCAATGCCTGTGAACATAGTACAAAGATGACTTATAAAAATCAAGGGAAAAAATAGATGAAAGGATAGATAATTGTGATCAAATTTTGGAATAAATAAAAGTAGATTAAATAGGCAGCCTAGAACCAAAAGTATAATATCTGATATTAGATATGTAACTGATCTTAACAGAAGATTGAAACTTTTAGTTTCGAGCTAAAAGCCACTTCAATATATAAATAGCTAAATAGGGTTTTATATATACGAAAAAAGATATTAGAAAAAATTGAAAGAGACCATAGCATAAAATAGTATTTGAGGGAAATTATGCTAGAAAAGTTCAAAATATATACAACTATAGTGCAGCAGCAATATCCAAATAAGAACAGCTGTTTTCTATATTTTAGATGTCAGGAATTCAGGAAATAGGAGGTGAAGTAAAAGCAAGTGGATGGTACAGGGAAGAGAAAGAAAAGATAGAAAAAAGCATCTCATTGTTTCTTTTTTTAAAATTTTATTTATTATTTTTATTCCTGTTTCACAACCTTTGTTTGTTTATTCACTCATTTCCATGGCCGGGTCAGCCCTCCCCGAGGGCAGGGCTGGCGCAGCATGTGGTGCCCGGGATCAAACCGTGGTCCCTGAAGCCACCCAAGCTTTCCCAAGCAGGCGCTTTAGACCACTGAGCCATCCCGCCGGGCCCCATCTCATTGTTTCTTAAGATGAACCATAGAAGAGATACTTGGCTATTTATAAGAAGTGGATATTTCTGGCAAGCATGAATCTAATGATGAATTTAGGATTGATAGCTACAACTAAGTTGATTTTCTCAGAAGCTCTGGCTGTGGGAGCCACAGTAACCCTTAGCTGTCCATCCTGACAATTGCCTCTGCACTATCCAGTCAGAAGGTACTGGAAGAGCACTCCCTGCAGACTCACTCCGACACGGCCTTCCTTTCCCTCTCCTTTCTCAATGCTAAATGTCACTGAATGTGTGATCTGACCTTAGCAAAGTTAGTGAGATAATTTGAACCCAAGAACTATTTTTAATTTCTGAAAAAATTGTGGTGACAGTTTTTTTTATGGAAACTATAAATAGCTTAACTTGTACAACAGTGAAGGGCAGAGTTTAAATTGATGTAAATTAATTATTTAGTCTGGATTACAAATAAAAGGAGATAAATGGATTTAACAGATACCCTAAGTACAGTTGCATAAATTTTGAAGGTTCACTTAGAGCTATAAATGGGAGGGAGGATTTCAGCCAAGTTATTTTTTAAGCATAATGGACAGCTTAATGCTTCACTACTTCTTTTCCAGCTGTTAGCGGCATGTTATTTTAGAAGGCCTAGTTCCTTTATCTGAAACACTTAGTCCAAATCATTCAAGTACATTCTGCTGCTTAAGACAGGAAGATGCTTTGAGTGACCCAGTTTTTAAGAAATTTTAACTTGTAATCCAAAAAAAGAAAAGAAAAAAAAAAGAGAAGAAGAAAAGAAAACTTGTGGGATTTAATGCAAATAGGATAGTCAAGAATACTATTTTTTGCTAGAAATTTCAACCTTAGACAAATAGATTAAGATTAGTAACACTATCATTTCTTATACATAACTTCAGCCCTTGAAATTCAGTGCTTCTATAAAAATATTTTATCTTTAGCCATGTTATTTATCTGACGAGGTCAGAAGGAAACATTAACATTCAGTAAAGTGCCCCAATACTTCAATGTTAGCTGATGTCTGGCAAGCCAGTTGTGTGTTTAATTCTAGCAACGGTATGAAAAATTAACTCTAATGTCCTTTCAGAGAGGACACCGTGACTTCTCCAGTTCCAGAGATAAAGCTCATTCATGCATCATTGTGAGTCCTGACACACTTGTGTTCATGACTTCTTCTCAGGGCCAGCCAGATAGCTTAGTGCAATAAAGCACCTGCTTAGGCAGAGCGCAGGGGTGGGGTTCCATCCCGAGTGCTATGCTGGTCCTGCTTCCTGGGGTGCACTGAGAAGGCCATTGAACCTGGTACAGTGGAGCATGCCAGCAATCCCAGGAGCATGCCAGCAATCCTAGCGCTTGGGAAGCTAAAAACAGGAGAATCGCTACAAAGCCAATCTATATAGTGAGACCCTGTAGAAACTGCACTAAAATTTAAAAAAAAGACTTTAAAGCAATTGATATAATTGTAAGGTCAATGGTGAAAGTTAAAATAAAGGAAAAGTCTAAAGAAGGTAAACTGATCTATAGTCATCATAAAAATATTGATACATTAATCCTTACCAAAAAATGAACTTTACCAACTACAGAAAGTAAGAGCAGAGATAGAGACAAATTGGCATATCATAAAGACACTGAACTGGTAGCTTATTAGCCCAGTTACTTGTTATGTGGTGGAATGGAAACAGAGAACTGAATGATGATCCTCAGAATTCTGGGTCTAAGTACTAGTGTCCATCATATTATCCTATGCAAAAGAAAATGTTTCCTATAAAGTATGAACAGAAAGAAATGTAAGTGTAGTTTTACACAGAATAAATTTGGGATATCACTAATATTGTGTGCAGGAATGGCTGATAGGCATTTAGACCTTCAAGCCCAGAGCTAGGGAAAGAAGTCAAGCTAATTGACATACAACTGGGACTTGCTAATGAACTCACCATGGCCATATTTGTATATTTGTGTAAAACAATGAGATCAATCCAAACAGGGATTAAAATAAGCCTATATTGAAAGGGGAGAGACCAGGAAAATACACAAAAAACGAACAGAAGGCTTTTCTGACAGTGCCAGAAACAAAATAAAGACTTGGTTATATGCCAAGGAAGTAAGGAAGACAGTCTTTCAAACGTCTGGAAATGAAAATATGTGAGTTGAGGCAACTGTCCTCTGCCTGATTCAGTGTTCTGTGTGACATTTTATTCAGAGCTGCTTCATTGTTTATAGAGAACACTGCAAAGTTATAGACTTTTAACATGATGCCCTAACTCACTCTTCTCTTTCCTTACAAGTTGGAACTTTTCTTGGCTTTCTAGATCATGCCATTTGTTTCCAAAAAGCTACAAATCCACACTTGCTCCTCAGCTCATCCCTCAGGTCCAGACAGAGTAGATAGTTGGCCGGGGCAGTGATCCCCACCCCATCCCCAGGGAGACAGGCTTCCTCAGCCTTACCGTTACAGACTAGAAGAAGAACCCTGATATATGTTCCCCTCATTCCATTTTTCATTTCCTTTTAGGACGTACAATTAATTTTTAAAATTTATTAATTTTTATTTTTAAAGAGAATAAAAAATAGCATTAGAAAAGAAAAACGATGGCTCACGCCTGTAATCCCAGCACTTGGGAGGCTGAGGCAGGAGGATTGGTGGGAGTTCAAGACCAGCCTGGGCTACAAAAGTGAGCTCAAGGCCAGCCTCAACTGCATATCGAGACCCTGTCTCAAAAAGACAAAAAAAAAAAAAAAAGAAAAAAGAAAAACGAATGAAACAGAATTTCACTAAACAAAACAATGTGGATTTGCTAGTATTTGCTGTATTGTACAGCATTATCCTCATATTAGTTGTTCAGATTACCAGATATATGCATGCAAAATTGGAAGAAGAAAGAAAACAGTGATAAGAAATTAAGAAGAAAGAACAAGAAAAGAAAAGAAAATGGAAGGCAAAAAATATTAAGCATTAAGTGACATTTCTAAAGAGAGGACTTGAATACAGACATATGTTTGGATAGCTCATGATTGTACTTCACAATAGTGTCAAAAAAAAAAAAAACTGAAAATGAAATGATAATGACCACAGGTGAGTTTCAGTAATTTTTGAATTGATTACTGTTACACCAACCTATCAACATATATGTTTGCACCCATATACCTAGACATATTTGCATGTGTCTAAAATAGATGGTAACATTTTTACTAGAAATATTTTTCCTTGAAATTCTTTCCTTGCATTTTATAATTAGATATAAAACTATTATGACATACTTTAAACTTTAATTTTCATTAGTAGCCATAGTTTCCTAAAATCTGAAACATAGCTTGCTTTAAATAGGAAAAATATCAACCAAAAGAGAGTTCCATTTGTGGAGGACTAAATGGACCCAAATATATTTGACAGGTGGGAGTTACTCTTCAGTGCAACTGAATTAGACACAGCTGCTTTCCATAGAATAAAATCCATATGCTCAGTAAAATGGGAGATTAGTTTTTATCATATAGTCCCACTGAGCAATAATGTTTAAAGAGTGATGCTAATGCAAGCTAATGCTGCTTGTATCTGGTGCACTAAAGATTCACCGTAGAAAAATGGACCACATGTGAAAAGAATTACATGACTGAACTTCCAGAGAATTTTCAGAAAGTGTCATTTCACAGAGCATTGACATTTCCTATAAATCCTATTATTTATCCTAATTGTTTCATGCCCTTTGGATAGTCATAACTGGGAACCTGGTCATTAACATACAATTGACATAAAGTTTCAATAAAAAATCTGAAGATTTGTCTTTTCCTTTTGGGAACTAACAAATTCATTACAAACTCACTGTACTTATTGAGACATGAATACGATTCCCTGGCCTGTGGCTTCACATTTGCTTCCATTATTTCCCAGTTATTCAGAGGTTAGTTCTGTTCAATCAGTGTTTGTTCTGCATCACTATCATTTGCAGAAATGCTATTTATAATGAAAATATTAGCTATCACAGAAACAATTGGTCATGTATATTCAACGAAAACAATGTTTTAATGATCTTATGCTACACAACTATGAAAATAAAATATAACATACTGGTGGAATAAAATTCTTCCTGAATCACCAAAAATGAAAACTACAAATTTCTTCAAGTATTAAATGGTACTAAGGGGCTGGTAAGATGGCTCAGTGGTCTAAAGCACCTGCTTAGGCAAGTTTAGGCAACTACAGGGACCGCGGTTTCATCCCTGACACCACATGCTGCTCTGGCCCTGCCCCCAGGGCTGACTGAGCCGGCCATAATGTAAATAAATAAATAAATAAATAAATAAATAAATAAATAAATAAATAAATAAATAAATGGCATTAAAATTAGTTTTCTGTGATCTCATTAGACCCACTTGCGGGGATAATATGAAACCACAAAAGACAGAAGAATGCCTCCAACTGAGGAAGTCAAATATCCTCTCTATGTAAAACTGTTGCATGGCTAATCAAATGAATAACAGGATACATATGAAATGAATGCATTCTAAATTCTCAAAATCTATGTCCTTTCTAATGAAGAAGCTTTTGGGGAGTAAAATGGGGCGGGCAGCCAAATAGCTCAGGGGATTAAAGTGCCTGCTTAGGTAGAAGCAGTGGCAGGAGTTCCATCCCCTTATGTGCTGGCCTTGCCTGCAGGGTGTGCTGAGAAGGCATTGAGACTGGGCATTGTGGTGGGGTTCTATAATCCCAGCTCTTGGAAAGCTGAACACAGATGGAACATTGCAAATCTGATCTATGTAGTGAAACTCTGTAGAGCCTGTACTAAAATACAGGAGTAAGTGGGGGGGGAGAGGAGGGGGGAGAGGAG
>PVJA010036867.1:0-20762 GCA_004027025.1 Myocastor coypus
CTCTCTCCCTCGCTCTCTCTTTCTTCTTTCTTTCTTTCCTTCTTTTTTCTTTTGTGGCGCTGTGGTTCAAACTCACAACCTTGTGCTTATACTTGTGCTAGGGAGCTATCTCCCTGGCCCCAGGCTGCGATTTCTGAAAACCAAACCCAAAGCCTCACCCTGTGAATTGCTGACAACATGAATTCCAAAGCTGATAGTCTTTCTGCTCTGATTTGATTGTCCTCCCCAAAACTCATTAAAGTTTAACTGTCATTATTACAATGTTAAGAGGTGATCAGTTCATTATGGGACTGCCTCCATAAATGTGTTAATGCTGTTGCTGAGGGATGGGAATTGATTAAAGGAGAGGTTTGGCTTGATTTTCCTCTCTGCCTCATGTGTGCTTATGCTATTCTGACGTGTTTAGAAGCAGCACAAAGGCCTTCACTGGATACTAGTGCCATACTCTCATAGTTTCTAGTGTCCAGAACTGTGAGCCAAATTTACACCTATTGTTTATTAATTACTCAACCTGTGGTCTCCTATTATGGTAGTAAAGAAAGAAAACCCTACATTTTTTGTTGAGGTGAGGGATCATTAATTGGGAAGTACATCCTGAATATTAGAAAGAAGACTTATGGGCAGATTCTGAGTCACATCTTCTGTTCCATTAGAAGCATCCCTTCTATCTCTGCCTGAGGAAACCATGCTTTCCCTTTTCCTGAAGAATCCATAATGGCCTCCGTAAAGTAGGAGTCATCTTGTGGTTAGTACTGGACAGCTCTCTCTCTACCTCCCTCAAGTGAAGTGAGAGGTTATTGGAAGCCAGAATAAGAAATATAGGTCCTGGGTGTCCAGGACGGGTCCTGAGTAGGTTGCCACATGTCCCCTGGATCCAAAGCTTCTAATGGATAAGTGGAGTATGGATATTGCTCAGTTGTTCAGTGGGCACCTATGACAGGTGGCTCTTGCCACCTCCTGTTCTGAGTATGGTAATCTGACTCTGTGGGGAATATCAGAGGTGCTTGAAAGAATGAACAGTAAACTTGTGGGTAGAATCTAAATAAATAATAACCTGTTATAACAATTAAAATATACAAGGATTAAATAATAATGCTCTATAAATTGAGAGAATAAGTGAAGTGTTCTAAAATCTTTGCATTACCTAGCAGCAGAATGAAAGAAACAAGTAATATTAGATTATGATAAATTAAATATGCATGTTATACTCGAGAAAACTTATTTGAAAACAGTAAAGGTACATAATTTCCAATTTATAGGGGGAAATGGAAAAATGATCTTAGAAGAAATCAGTACCATAAATTAGAAAACCAAAGAGACAAGTTAAATTAGTAATATAAGTAGATTTAAACCCTGTCATGAGAATTATTTCTTTTAATATAAACTGACCCAATGGAGGAAAAACTGGCTTTGAAGGTTTAGAATGACCTCTAACTAAGCAAACTCAGGGTTCTAAAGGAAGAACCATAAAGAGCTTGCTAAAAAGTAACCAGACCCAGCAGGCTTATGAACTAACTGAAGATCCAGAACTATGTTCAGCTCTGATTACCTGAGCCTGATCCATGCTAGAAAAACTGCTTGGCTGCACCTTGCCCAGACAGCTAATGTATGCAAATCCATCTAAATAAATGTTGTTCCAAGACACAGCATAAAAGTAGTGTAAAATTCTAGTGTAGTTTATAATGTTTCAGACCCTACTTGATAAAGAAATTGATATCCACAAGTAGAGTGCTGTCCTAAAAAGACAGAGATGGGTCACTGGCTTTAGGACAAAACATCAGGGCAGAATCTGGAAAAATCAGTTTGGAAAGAGCGCCGACTGAAAAGTGAGGTAGAGAATGATACTGCTGGCCACAAGAAGGCCATGTGGTCTTGAAACAATTTCAAAAACAGTAGCCTATGGCAGCATGGAAGATGGTAGATAAGGCAATCTCAGGCAAAATGTTGAAAATGATAGCTGACTGGCCTTGGTTTTGTATAATACAAGACAGATGACATGAAATAAAAACTTAGATTACAAGCAAAATTTAGGGCTATAAAGGGCTAACAACAGGCTAAGTTGGAAAATGAAAGTATTTTTTCATCTTTACTATCCAGCTAGCAAAATCTTTACAAAATAAATTAAAATCAAACAGCAACTTGTGGCCAAGATGGAATAACAGGGACTAGATTTATCCTCCTGCCTGAAACAACTTAAACAACAAAAACAAAAACACAAAATATATGAAACACTAGTTTTGTAAACAGTGGACATGAACCAATGAAAGAGAGTTGCCTGGAGAGAAAAAGGATGAAAGAAGTGAGCCCCACATTGCCCCCAGCTTACTGCTTGAAGAGAGTTTATCCGCTGTGGCCCAGGGACAGAACTCAGGAAAAGCCCAGAAGAATTCCTACCTTGGGAGACCCAGCAATCAGAACTTGAAGAGTTTTCTCTGCACAGAGAAGTGTGGAGGCTTTGAAGGGGATTTTGCCTCAAGTATTCAAGAGGACTGAGCAGTGCATGTGCACGAGGAAACTATCTGAGGCCAGGAAAAGAAACACTTTCTGCTTCCTTAGGGCCAGAAATAAAACCTTGCCCCATTAATGAATATGGAAAAAGGAAAAATCTCATAATTCGTGGGAAATTGGCTTGATTACTCCATAGTGCTTTACCTCAATATTGGGGAATAACTAATGGGTAAACAGTACTCTCACCCTGTCTTACAAATCTTGTTCTTTTTTTTTTTTTCAGCATTGCCTCATTCCACTTTTATGAAGTATTTTTTTTTTTTTTTTTTTTTTTGTGGGACCAGGGTTCAAACTCACGACCTTGCACTTGCCCAGCAGGCAGTTGTGCCTCGGAGCTATCTCCCCAACCCCTTATGAAGTATTTTAAATAGTCTGCTTCATAAGAGTATAAAGCAGTAGTGGTAGCCTGAGATTGAAGGAAGGAAGGAAAGAGTATTTAAAGGGTATACAGTTTCAATGGAGGAAGATAAAGTTCTGGAGATGTGTTGTGCAACACTGTAATATAAAATGGTCAATTTTAGTATGATTTAAGGGCATTTTGTTTATTTACCATGGGGGAGAGAGAGTAAGAGAGTGAGAGCAAGAGTAAGAACAAGAGTGAGTGCGCATGCGCATGCAAGAGAGGGAGAGAGGGAAAGAGGGAGGCGGGAAGAGAGAGAGACAGAGAGAGGGAGAAGGAGAGAGAGATGGAGACTCTACCCAAAAGGGCCTAAAGGGCCTGTGCCAGGCCCAGGAACCACATAAGGTTACACAGCTAGACACTGGCAGTCCTATAAGACAAGGATCTTGGGTCCCCAACAGAACCCCAGGGAAGGGCTCATTTCATCAAGGTTGGAGCATACACTTGTCTAAGATCCTGGACTTAGCAGTCCTCTTCAGGTCCCCTGGAACATGTAGGACTCTCCTTAGGGAAGCCCCTCTGTGATAACTATTGAGAGGAGGGGCTACTTCACATTCACATTGTTTCCAGAAGTCTCAGGCAGACATAGGAACATCCCTTTCTCACCTCCATGGCAGCCCTGGTGAGCCCACTGAGGAGGAGACCTTGGTAACTATTATTTCTGGATATGGTTGGTGCTCACAGGGCTTAAAAATCTTAAAGCAAGACCCAAAAAGGTACTGCCCTTTCCAAATAGCTCCACTGTGGCCCAGAATAAAACCCGAGAATATGTGTAGGTCTACAGAAATATCCAGCATACAAACAAGGTAAAGAGTATGTGTCTGGCATCCAAATAAAAATTAAAGACTGACAGAGGATCAGGAAAATACACTAATGAAAAGAAAAATCAGTTGAAACTGACCCGCAAAACAGATGTTAAAACTGGCAGACAAGGGTACCAAAACACTTGTTATAGCTCAAATATGTATGTTCAAAAGTCAAGGAGAAGTGGTTAATAGAAAAATGTCCAAATAAAATTCTAAATATAAAAGTTGTAATATCGGAAGTGAAAAATACTTGGTTAGGATGAATGACAGATTAAGCATTGTAGAAGAAAATATCAGACAACTGGATGTTATTGAAATTGTCCAAAATTAAACATGGATTTTTTAATGACCATAACATTAGTGAGCTTTGGGACAACTTTAAGATGTCTGATATATGTATAATTGTTGGACTAAAAGAGGGAGAGGCAGGAAAAATATTTGAATAAACAATGGACAAACATTTCCTAAATTTAATAAAAAACAACTTTACTGCTACAGGCTGAAAAATCTCAGTAAGCCCAAAGCACAAGAAAGTTAAAGTATACTGATATAGCAGGAATTTATCACAAATCCTACCCAAAATATATATTCTGAAATATACCTTAGAAGCCAGGCCTGGTAGTACATGCCTATAACCCTAGCACTGTGGAAAGGTGAGGCAGGAGGATCTTATATTCAAGCCCAGACTGGGTAATTTAGCAACTTGAGACCCTCTCCTGGATAGGTTAGGTTGGGATGGGATGGCATGGGAAGGGGAGGGGAGGGAAGGGAAGGGGTGGGGTGGGATGGGATGGCATGGCATGGGATGGGATGGGATAGGGTAGGGTAGGGTAGGGTAGGGTAGGGTAGGGTAGGGTAGGGTAGGGTAGGGTAGGGTAGCACAGCACAGCACAGCACAGCACATCACAGCACAGCACAGCATAAGATAGGATATAGCATAAGACAGGGCACCTAAAGAAAAGACTTGGGCCTGAGCACTTTCTCATCTGCCTTTACTAGCTCAGCAGCACTGGGAGCAATACTGAAACAAAATCTCCCTGCTTTGTTGCATACAATATTGCACAAAGCCATCAAGTTGCCAAAAAGTTATATAATAAGATTACTCATTTACATATTCCCTGTGCATGCATGGGCTATATAACATCCTTACTTGTGAGCTGAAGGTTGGGTGAAAAGCTGGAAACTTGGTATCTTGGGTATCAGAGAACAAGAATTTCTTTTGTTTTTTATGTATTTAGTATATGGTCTGCAGGGTCTCACTACACAGAAGGGACTTGTAGTGATTCTCCTGTTTTCAGCCTCCTCAGAGGTGAAATTACAGATGCATGCCACCACACCCAGTCTCAATTGCCATTTGAATGCACCCCAGGGATAGGGCTGGCACAGCATGCTGGGATCAAACCCTGGTCTGTGTGCCTGCCTAAGCAGGTGCTTTAGTCCACTGAGCTGTCTGGCCAGCCCCTGACAACTAGAATTTCATATCTATCTCACAGTTAGACTAGGGTTAGGGTTGGAACTGGGGGAAAGAAGACTACAGAGCTAAAATGCCATTCTCATTACATCCTGTCAAGGGCACATGCTAGCAACGTGATATCACCGTTCCTGTTATCAATTATTCCAGAGTCTGCTTCCATAATTCTGTTCGGAGCCACATGTCAGGATATAGATTCAGGTGTCTCACCTGAGGTGGAAAGGAAATGAGACATACCTATTTTGTATACGTACAGTGCATTGGCCTCTGAGCTGAGCAGTTTACAAAAGTTCTCTCATTTTGTTGTCACAAAATCCCACAAAGGAGAAGACTAAAGATCAGACAGGTTAAAAGGATTTTCCGCAAGGTTGACCACTAAAACCGGTTATACCTACCATCTCTCTCACCTGTGGGCAAAGGAAAGAAGTTCATCATTAAGAGTGTGTTCATGAGCTGGGTAGGGTGTTGCCTCTGTAACCCCGGCACTCTAAGAGGGTGAGGCAGAAAGATTTTGAATTGAAACTCAGTTTAGGTGACTTAGTGACTTAAGCCTTGTCTCAAAATTAAAAATAAAACAGGGCTGGGAATATAGCTCAGCACTGTCTGAGTGGCAGCCAATCTGCCAGGTCGTCAGCAGTGGGAGTGGAGGATTGTAGTAGGGAGGCTCTGGTCAGGGAAGGGATCTGTCACAATGCAATATGAGACCCTAGTAGGTTTGCCGGAGCAAGAAGCTCTGAAAATCAGCATCTAGTTGTGAGAAACAGCTCAGAGCAGTGTTCAAGGCAGTGTCCACTTGGAAGCTACCTCTGCCTGAAGACAATGCCCTGTTCCCAGGCAGGAAGACACTGAAGGCCTGAGGATTAAAAACAGAGCCCAAGGGATTAGGAGCCACTCATGTTAGTCATCTGAGCATGTCAGCTGTCCCTTCAAACACCCTTATGCCATTTTTTTTTGTTGTCTGCTTTCTCTCCCAAAATGACTTTATTGGGGCAAATCATGCAACTCACCCTTTTTAAGTCCGTGCTTTACGGAATGTGTCAAGTTATGCAAGCATTGCCACCAATCAGTTTAAGGACTCTTTTATCAGAACAGTATGAACTCTCAGCCACCTTCACTGTTCCTTGCCCATACCTCCTCACCTCCACCCACCCAATCCAGTCCACAGGCAACCACCTCTGCCTGTAGATTTTCTGGGTATTTCATTTAAATGGAATGGTATAATATGTGATACCTTGCATCTGGCTCCTTTCACTGGAACATGTTTTGGAGGTTTATCCTTTGAAGCAAGTATTCTTAAGTTATTCCTTGTTATTGCTGATTAGTACCCCATTGGAAGGACATATTATATCTTGTTTATCCACTCATTCATTTATAAGTATTTCCTTTTTATTTAGTTTTTGATTATTAGGATTATTACTAACTTATGAATCCTAGTAAAACATTCATATGCATCCCTGTGTATGAATATGGTTTTTTTTTTTTGTCTTTTTGAGACAGGTTCTCGCTATGCAGTTGAGGCTGGCCTTGAGCTCACTTTTGTAGCCCAGGCTGGTCTCGAACTCGCACCAATCCTCCTGCCTCAGCCTCCCGAGTGCTGGGATTACAGGCGTGAGCCACCACGCCCAGCTTGAATATGTTTTTTGTTTGTTTGTTTTTCTGGTCCTATTTTCTGTTAAGTTTCAGGGTTTTTTTTTCTAAATCTTTCGACAGTGTTAGAGATTGGAGCAAGGCTCTTACATATGTTACCCAAGTACTCTACCACTGAGCTCTACCTTCATCCATTTTTATTTTTTTTATTTTGAGACAGGATATCTCTAAATCACTGTTACCCAGACTCAAACTTGGGATCCTGCTGCCTCAGACTTGTGAGTAGCTGGGGTTACAGCTGTGTACTACCACACCAGCGTCCAAGTGTTTTAATATTTTTTCTATACTTTTAATTTTCCTCTCTTCAGCTTCTCCACTGGCTTTCTATTGTCCTATGGACAAAACACAAACCTCTTAGAGTGGCCAGAGAAGGTGACTTTCATGTATTCAACTATCTTTGGGAGCTGTTTTGAAAGAGAATTACCTCACAGAATGAAGATACATTAGGACAAAGAAATCCAGAAAAACAAAATGTTTCTCAGGTAATGTTCTATTGTTATTTATTGTCAATCACTCACTCATGTTAGATAATCTGAACTAATAGTAAAACATTCTTGATTTGTTATACCAACCAAATGAACTTTCTGGATAGTACTCAATTTAGAGTAGCCTAATATTTTTTTAAATTTAATTTTATCTTTTTCTTGTTTCAGAACTTTTGTTTGTTTATTTATTTATTTTTATGGCCAGCTCAGCCTGCCCTGAGGGCAGGGCTGGCGCAGCATGTGGTGCCGGGATCGAACTGCGGTCCCTGGAGCCGCCCAAGCTTTTCTAAGCAGGCGCTTTAGACCACTGAGCCATCCTGTCAGGCCCCGAGTAGCCTAATATTAAATATTTAATTTGAATAAATTGTTGTGAGCAGCAGCATGCATTGATAGGAGTACTGTAGAAAGGCTGGCACACAGTTTTCCTATAAAATTAGGGCCAGACAAAGCCTAGAATAGAATTAATGAGAATTACAACGTAGATTTCATTGGCTTAATGGTTATCTAAGCTTTCAACCAAAGCATGGAAAATAGGATCCTGTACTATCATTGCTATCATGTGCACGAAATAGCAGGCAGGGACTGTTCACATCTGCCGCCACTTTAAAGATCAAATTCTATGCTTTCTTAAAGGAACTGCTGCAAAAACTGTAACATCTTCAGCCTATTCACTTCGTTTCACAACTGGTAATCTAAAATAAGATACATAGTAGGGAACAGATAGGCCTTTTCCAAGTGGAAATGGTAAGCAAGAGGGGAGGGCAGAAGGGGACTAAAAAGAATTAAGATATATTACGTTACGTGCACCTCTTCCCCATGATAAATGCAATCATTATGTCCTGCAAATACATAGTAATAAAAATAAAAATTTAAGAAAACAGTGGTTTAGAGAAACATCTAAACCTTCTGGCAGTACCTGATGAGACTTTTCTGATGCTTCCTGAATATCATTTGGTTATTTGTTCTCGGGTTCTCTCTGGAACTCTCATTTTCTCTTTGGGGCTTCTAATTTCCAGAGTTATTATGCACTTGTTGAAAACTTTACCTAAAAATTCATTTTAATTTTCCTAAGGATTATTGTTAAATGTTGTACAATTTGTCTGACACAAGAGTTATGTTAAACCCCACAATTTTTTTAAATTTAAATACAGCATCTACAAGGTTTCACTACACAGATCAGACTCATTGTGATCCTCCTATTTTCAGCCTCCCAAGTGCTGGGATCACTGGTGTGTACCACCACGATTAGTCTCAATCTCTGGCTCAGCACGCCTTTGAGCACGGCCAGCACAGCACACCGGGATCTAACTCCCAGCAGCTGTGTCTGCCTAAGCAGGTGCTTTAGTCTGCTGAGCTATTTGGCCAGCCCCCAACCCTACTAATTATTTCAAAGTATCTGTGCTTGGGTATATCACCATTACAAAAGAGATTGAGGAGCATTTTTAATCACTTTATTGGCTAGTATGTTTTTTCCATCTGGAAAGCGTTGTTCTTATCCTTTGCTAATTTTTCTAATGGTTAGTTGTGTTTCTTTTATTGATTTCTAAGAACTTTAAAACTCTCCTTTTCTTTTGCTTCTTCGACCCTTCCCCTTCATTTTTTTCTTTTTTCTCTTCCTCCTCCTCTCTTTTTTCTTCTTCAACACCAGCCATGCTTCTTACCCACCTGGGCAGGATGATTGTGTCACACAGGTGTGCGTCTGTACCCTCCCTGGCTTCTCCATGGCCCCGCCTTCTTGGCTTTGCGCAGGCGCTTCAGCAATAAGTGTTTTGCCATAGGCCTTCCTTGGGGTGCAGCCTTACGAACTGCTACTTGAGGTTCCGGAGGACACGTCCAGCAGCTGGTCCGCTCCACACCATGGTAGGTGAGCTTGCCCACCATGTTCGGCTGCCTCTGCTCATCTTGCTTCCTCCTTGAAAAGGCCTAAATTTATTCTTGATACGAATTCAGGGTTCTTTATTTGTGAAGCAGAATCTTCCAGCCTGTGACTTGATCTTTGTAAAATTTCCTTCTAGCATTTCTTTTCAGGGCAAAATTTTAAATTTTTATTTGTTCAGTTTGTCAGACTTTTCCTGTTTAGTGTGTGTTTTTATATCTTCACGAAAATCCTCTCCGGTAGTAGAGATATGTACAGTCATTTCTTATTAGTTGATCCTATATTTGCAAATTTGCTTACTCACTAGACCTTATTTGTAACCCAGAGTCAATATATGCAACGTGGAAATATGCAAAGGTGTTACATATACTCCCAACTGAGGTCAAACAAGGGGACACCCTGTTCGTGTGGCAACTCTCAGACTGGAGACAGATGTCTTTCTGAAAATAAAGCTAATGCCATGTTTCTCACATTTCTGCTGGTGCTTTTGCTTTTCAAAATGGTTTCCAAGCAGAGTGTGGAAGTGTTGCCTGGTGTTCCTAATTACAAGAAGGCTTAGAGATGCCTTCCAGAAAAAAACGTGTTAAATAAGATGATTTAGGCACATGTGATAGTGCTCCTGGCCATAAGTTCAGGGTTAATGAATCATCAATATGTAATAAATGAGATTTCCTTAACTGAAGCACACTAAAAACAAGGTATGTATTGATCACTTAACAAAAATGTGACTAAGGCCTGCATTTCCCTAAGGAGCAATGTTTCAGCCCTGGCTAATGCAGTGTTCATGAAGAGTTTATATAAAATAAGTACTGTGGATAATCGACTGTCTATATTCTCCAGTCTTGTTTTTATTTTTGGCTTTTCAAGAGTATTTAACTCTTTTCACCCACTGGAAACTGTTTTAGGTTACATGGAAGTAACATTTCCTCATCATTTTTAATGGCACCTCTGTCTTACAGTAAGTTCCCACATACATACGCGTCTTTTAGTCTGTTTTTTTTTTTTCAAAAAATCATCCATTAGTATCTTTGTCTATCTTCTCACAAACACCTCAAGTGCTGAATACTACAACTTTTTAATGGTCTTGTTTTGCAGTATCATGAATCCATCGCACAATGGAGTATCTTTATTCTTCAGAATTTGTTTGGCTGTTTAGGTCTCTATACACATTTTAGGATCACCCCATCAAGTCTATGAAGTCCTCTGTTGGAATTTGATGGGAATTGCATTAAGGTTATAAATTAACCTGGAGAAAGTTGCTGTCTTGCCTTATTCAATCTTCCCACCTAAGAATGTGGCACTTTTTTTCTAAATATTTTAGTATTCTGTCTTTTAATGAAGGATTTGTCACTCCTGTAATCTTACTAAAATTATTTATGCCAGGATATGTTGTGAGGTTTTTGTTGCTGTTTTTTTTTTTTTTTTTTTTTTTTTTTTTTTTTTTTTTTTTTTTTTTTTTTTTTTTAACAATTCTGCTTACTCTGTTTTCAGTTAAGTTCTGATTTTAGGTTTTGATTATTTTTCTAGTCTGTAGTTATTTTACATGCATTTGTAATCTCTTTCTGGTTATCTCTGTGTATTCAGAGTTTGTGAAGAATATAATTGTGTGTTAGTACGTGCAGACACTTGGTTAATTTTGAATGTTGACTCTTGTGCTTTGTAATTTTTCTATTGTGAACTCATTAGCAGCACTTGCATATTTTTATGTGAGCATATTTGAGATGTGAGATCTTCTCTTCCACATCTTTGTTGCCTTCTACCTTGTACCCCAGGAATATCACTGATTGAGGAATCATTCATATATTACTTTTTATGTCTGCAGTTTCTGAACTATGTGGGTAGAGCAAAAGCAATGTGAACTGTGATCCTGTGGTTTTGAATTCTCCAAGAGCTTTTATTATTTTCCTACCCAAAGGCCTGTATCCTGTGGTCTCTCTTGTTTTAAAATCCTTTCATAAGTAAAATAGATCTTTGAGGGTCTTGGCTTTCTGTAAAGTTCTCAGTTCAGTACCCTACCTCCTATAGCCCGGAGCCTCATTTCCTATGCCTGTGTGCACATTAAATCCCAAACGCCTACATTGTGGAGACAAATACACCCCATTAACCCAAGCACTTACCCTCTGGTTTTTCATTTACCTCTTTATTTCTGGCATCTGGGTATTTGCTTTAATTATTTGTGAGCGTAGTTAAATATTTAAAATAATTATGTCACATTTCACCCAGTATTTCTGGATGATTCGTAGTAAAAGCATTGCCAGGTTGTCTGAGTCTACCATACTGCTAGCAGGTGATAGTTTCTGCACCCTTTACCATTTGTTAATGAACTCTAGGCTTTATATTTTTAACCAGACAATGAATGAATGTTAACAATAGCCAATGCATTATGTAATGCATGATTTACTAGGCCTCAGTTTTTAAAACATGGTAGGACTTTCTTCTGATTTCTGTAATTATTTATTTTTAAATAAACTGGATCATTCTATATTGTTTTAAAAGCAAGACCACCTCACTTTTACTCTCCTTCCCTTGACATCAGCATGACCCTCATATCTCACTTTTCTCTTACATTGAGTGGCTATATGGGCTTCCATATTATCTGTCCACATATAAATCTAAGAAGGCTCATATATGTCCTCATATACACATATATTCCCATGTAGTAATAAAGTGGCTTCATTATTGTATGCTATATATAAAATATAAATGGGATATATATAAAATGGGATTACAATATGTAAGTCCTGCATTCTGCTCTTCTCAACTAACAGTATGGTTATGGTTGGCATCCCAACATTTAGGCTGTAGCATGGCTATTGACTGCTGCTTTTAGTGACATATACAGTGAAAAATAGCACAAAGCCCACTTAAAAACTTTTTAATTTCACCAGAAGCGCCTGAAAAATTGAGTGTTTTGCTCCTAGCAATGATAAGATTAGAAAAATGAAGTAAAGTACTTTGCATCAGAACAATAATAGAGGTGGCTGGCTTGAGGGTATAGAGAATAAAGGCAATTTCCTTTGAAAAATTAGCTTTGAAAGGAGAGCCCCAAGATAGTCTCCTCAAGAGGAACCAATTATTCTTGACTGCTAATGCAAAGCTGCATGAAATAATGTGTATCTATGTCTCAGTTACTCTTCTCTCATTGCTGGGACAAATACTCGACACCCAAAATGAAGGAAGGAAAGGTGTATTTAGCTCATAGTTACTTGAGGTTTCAGCCCATACTTGGCTGGCTCCAAGGCAGACTGGCACATGGCAAGGAGCAGATGTTCATGGTGGTGGAATAGCAACAGAGAGAGAATCTGTCTGTTTCTCTTATATTATATTCAGGCTATCCACCCCAGGCTGGAGGAAGTCCTCACACCTATAATCCTAACACTACTCAGACCTATAATCCCAGCATTGAATTATCCATAATCCAAGTAAACCATGAGTTAATCTCAAACTCTGGAAGTCCCCACCACATGACTATATGAAGCTTTAGGGGGACAACTAGACACAAACCATAACAGTCTGTCCC
Organism: Myocastor coypus; assembly: GCA_004027025.1. NCBI lineage: Eukaryota > Metazoa > Chordata > Mammalia > Rodentia > Myocastoridae > Myocastor > Myocastor coypus. Next base: position 12,714 of record PVJA010036867.1, read on the forward strand.
AATGTGGAGGTATAAATATGTACCTACTGATGGGATAGATTGCCAGAGGTTAAATTCCTGAGCAATTAAATTCCTGAGCAGTAGCATCAGGAGTTTTTAAAATTAAGAGCTTCTATTTCATTATATTTGTCCCAAAACCTGTGGCAATGGATTATAATCAGCAGTGTATGGAAATCCATTTTCTCCCTTCCTTCCTTGCATTACATATTTAGATGTTATAGTTTGTTACATGCTTTATGAATCTAATGGGTATAAAATGATACCTCATTAGTATTTTATACTCTTTCACTAGTAGAGAATTTGACTGTCTTTTGAATGTGTTTGGATTTGTCCTGTGGATTATATAGCCTTTTTTTGGGTCTGTACCTGCTTTTCTCATTATTTTATAAAATTCATATGCACTATAAAGGTTGAACCTTAATCATTTGCATTGTGAGTTATTTCCACGTCTATTGTTTACGTATTTGTTCATATTACCTTTGCTATATGAAAGTTTTATATTTCAAATGGTAATATATCCATATTTTGTTTTGTAATTTCTGGTGTTGCAGAAGATTCTATCAATCTCCCTAGATGATACATTTACTCTCTTGGATTTTCTTACAAGATTTTTATTTTTTACATTTAAGCCTTTACATCCAGGAATTTATTTTTACATAGTATAATGTGTGGTTTATTTTTATATTATTCCATATGGATACACTGTCATGCCAATCTCATTTATTGAGTAGGCCATGCTTCCCCTACATGACTGAACAGATGCACTTGTTGTATACTAATTTCTTAAGTATGCCAATATTCTAGATTTTCTAGATGTATTCACTAATTTGTCTATTTTTATATCTACATATATGATTTTAGGGGCTTTATAAAATTCTCTATTCTCTGGGCCAGCAAGATAGCTCAGCAGACTAAGCACCTACCTGGCAAGCACAGGGACCAGGGCTCAATCCCTGGTACCACATACCACACCACCCCCACCCCCAGGAGTGATGAGCTGGCCACAGAGTCCAGGCGAGGTGGCATACGCCTGTAATCCCAGCACTGGGGAGGCTTAAAACAAGAGGATCACTATGAGTCCAAGCTGCATCGTGAGACCTTGTACTAAATATATTTTAAAAAGAAAGAAAATACATTCTCCAATCTCTAGTAAGACAAGTTCCATTTCACTTTTCATAGTTCTTGGATATTCCCTATTGGGGATCTACAGATGATCAACTGCCTATGTGAGGGGTAGAGCAACAGGATGAAATAAGAGACAGATAATTTAGTAATGGCTAAGGCAGGGAGCTAGGAGGTGGGTACCTCGGGATGGGCAAAGACCAAGACACTCCAGCAAGTCACTATTTTAATGGTGCACTGGGAGGGGTAACAAGTGATTCTAGGAATAGTAATGGCTGTTGTTATGGGCTAGTGAAAAGAACAAATAATTCTTACAAGGATGAGACAGGGAATCAATAAGGAAATTGTAGTTTCTCCCTGGATGAAACTTACTGCTACTGCATTGCTTTAAAGATCCTTATTGCCCTCTGTAGGTCCTATCTTGCCCTGTGAGCATCACAGTATCAAGTATCACTTGCTTCAGCTGTGACCAGAATTTCCTCCTTGCCAAAAGGAGGGGCAAGGACATCCTCTCAATTGATTTTGTAATCTGTGGTCCCTGACAATTTCAAGGCATTTATTTATCTATAGGAAGGCTAATTTCGATTTTATGAAATTTTGAGGAAGCCTTGTTCAGGCTTTTTACCTGACAGCATCTCTCTACAACACCACACAAACAGCACCCGGACCATGATACAACTCATCTTCAAGCTCTCACACTCTCTTTTAAGTATGTCCTTCTTTGATTGTACTTAATAAACCTTCCTGTGCTTGTCACTGATGTGTCCTGAAATGCTTTTCTGTGTCCTAAGTCAATGAATCCACTCTGTGGGGTGGAAGAGAGGTGATTAAGTTATAATATTATAGTTTTCCTTTTGTTATGGGATTTTAAGAGACCAGAGAGACCGGTGGGTGATACAGGATGATTTCATTTAGGTACACACAGGCTCAGTGGACCTGCATCCAAAGGCTGAGCCCTGAACAAAAGAAAGGCTCTAGTTTTACACATGTTGCTGAGGGGTTTGGTGTACCTTGTGGCACTAGACTTATAGCTAGGTAAGAAGGTGTACAAAATCAAGACAAAGGAAGTGAATCAAGCAGTGACAGTTTTGCAACTTAGCAACAGTCAAAGGTTGGGGAAGCTTGGTTTCCTCTTTCAATTGTTTCACTTACATCTTACAGTTCTCTTTTTAAATTTATTCTTTTTGTTTTATTTTGTTGTTGTTTTGAGACAAGGTCTTCATGTAGTTTGGGGTAGCCTTACCATATGGCCCAGATTGGCCTCAAATTCACAGAAGTCCTCCTGCCTCAGCCTCAGGAGTACATTTCAATCACCAACAGACATACTCTGAATTTCCTAATTTGCTAGGCAATTGTTATTTAAGTCAAATTGATGTATCACAATTAATGATCCCAGCCCGTCATGAATTGTGTCTGGATTCCCCTCTCCAAAAAACCTCATGTAGTTGTAAGGGTGAGCTTTTCTGATGTAGATAAGTCTAGAATCTGTGACTGATTTGTGTTGCAATGCTTTGATTAAAGGTGGGATTTAGGATTGGTGACTGTTGGATCAATCCAGTGATTGGATTAGCATTGCCCTAATCCGAGTGGCCTGGGTAAGATAAAAGAGACAGAGGCTTGTTTTCATCTTTTTGCTCTGTTTCATTTTTTCTGTCTTCCACTATGAACTATTGTCCCACTGAAATGCCACTTTGTTTTGGACCCAGCTGATTATGGACTAAAACTTCTAGAAGCTGTGAGCTAAATAAGCATTTTCTCCTGTAACTTTGGGTGTTGGGTATTTCGTCTTAGTGAGAGAAAAGTAAGACAAGGCCCTATCCATCAACCTGAGAAGGGAAGGGTATAAAGCTAATCACCAATAGCCAAGATTTTAATCAATCAAGTGTAAGTAATATAGTCTCCAAGAAAACTCAAAAGGACAGAGTTAAGAGAACTTCCAGATAGTCAAATATGTGGAGGCTCCCCATACCACAGGACTTGTTCTGTTACTCTTTCCAGCAGTATCCTTTGTAATATCTCAGAATAAATGAGGAAATGTGTTTCCCCAAGTTCTGTGAGATGCTATGGAAAATTAAACCCAGACAGGGTCATGAGAATCCTGCTGTATAAATGGTCAGTGAGGAACATAGCTAAAACAACCTGGCACTTGCGACTGGCATCTGAAGAGATGTCTTGCTTCCTCCACATGATGTAGCCTCCTGGGACTGAACCCTTAACTTATGACATCTGACCCAATCTCACTTATAGAGCCTGAGAACTGAAATGAATTAGAGGGGTCTGCTGCAGAATTGTTTGCTTGCTTGGTGTGTTGTGAGACTGCAGTATGAGAAATTGAATTAGGGTAAGTTTGCTTTTTGTAAAGAGACCAAATAAGACTCTTTTTGTTATAACAGATTGTTATGCCTTGCTGAGTTTTACTTGTTAGGTATGTCTCTTTCTGAAAGAGGTGAAATGAAAGATCCCATAAAAATTTATTTTTTATTGAATTTTTTGTATTTCTATAACTTTGGCTTTGTGCTTTTGGCATTCATGTAATTTAGTGTACGTAAGTTTATGAATACTATATATTATCCATTACATATTTTACCATATTCATTTTCCCTTTCTATATTGTTTAAGGTTGTGTTATCATGTATAGAACTAATCTCTTTAAACATTAAGTCAAATATGAGCAGCCAAGGAGACAGCTCAGCAGAATAAGTGCTTGCCTGGCAAGCACAGGGTCCTGAATTCAATCCCCAGTACTGAAAAAAAGTGAACAAAATTCCATATTTACTTCTGTGTTTGGAACAATTAGATGTTTTATACTTTTTTACCATTAAAAACAGCATTACAGTGAACATTTAAAGTCTTTTAAAGAGTTTTCCTCAGGGAAACGTTTTGCTTCATACCACAATGAAAAACCAGTGTGTAAGAAGGTATCCTAATCCTCAGGTTTACTAAATGTAAAGTTAATCTTTTAAAAACCTTTACTTTCTATTAATTCATGTTTGTAGCACATAATGACATTCCTTGTGGAAAGGCGGTACATGTACATAACAAATATTTTTTTTATCCAATTTGTGTTTTCTGATTTTCACTTATTCCAATTAAATTTAGATGACCCTTTGTGTTATCTAGCACACATTGGATCCATTTTTTATTCTATTGTTTTTTAATTACTTACTTGTTTTTGGCAGTACCAGGAATTGAACTTGCCTTGCACTTACCAGGCAAGCACTTATTCCACTGAGCTATCTCCACAGCCATATTTTTTTAACACAAAAAATGCAAGTGATACAGAATTTCACCTAACAAAGTAATATGAATTTCCCAGGATTTCTTGTAATGCATAGTGTTGTCTTTCAACCACTTATTCGTATTGCCAGACATATGCATGCAAAATTGGAAGAAAAAAATAAATATATAAGAAATTAAGAGAAAAAGGAGAAACAATTTAGAAAAGGAGGCAAAGCAAACTGAGCATTAACTCTTCCTTTCCATAGAGCAGCAGAAATGCACAGTACAGTTACCCAAACCATCCTGCTTACATGCATAGGTAAATCTCTATCCCGCACTCCCTCTCCTGCCCTTCTTCTCAACTCAGTAACTCTTTCCTTTGGAATGAGTTCATTCTCTTTTTCCAGTATCTGCTGTATCCTTGTCTTGCTTTTAAGGGGTCTCTGAATAGGCAATCTCTAGCAGCAGTCCTGTCTTTCTCACACAAGTAACTTCTGGCACCCATATTTTCAGTTGGAGTTTTAATCTTTTAGATTTCTATTTGAAAGAGTTTTATAGACGCAAATTCTTTGCTAAACTGGTCTTTCACATTTTGTATCTTTTTTGTTTAGTTCAGCTAAGCTTGTTGTTACTATCTTCTGTAAGCTCCCTGATTGTTTTATTACATCCATTATGTTTAATTATATCTTCTTTAAACTCATGAAGCACCTCATGTTTTGTTTTTTTTTTTAAATATTCTTTTATCCTTTCAAATAATTTGTCTGTGTGGCTTTTGTTTTCCTTACCCTTGATTCTCCATGGATTAGCTTTGAGGGAGTTGGGAGTTTTTAAAGGCATTTTGTTGCTTTGTTTTTACCCTGAGGTTTGTGAGTGGTTATAGTGGGAAGATTTTGTTGCGAGTGTGGAGAGCTCTTGAGTGTCTGCGTTTTGGTGATACATGCTAGGCATAGCTAACTATAGGCCTTTGCCTGTGACCCAAGATCCAGCCATCTCCTTTAACTTGTTAGTACTAACTCAGCACTAGGGTTTTGGGAATGGATCACAGTATTGTTAGTGATGCAAAGGTAATCTGGATATAACAAGCATAAAAAATCTATTAATAGCAACAAACAGGCAGACAACTTGGGACTTCTTTTTCTGTCCCTCAGACAGAAGCTTTCTTTCCTCCAGTCAATATATTCTGCTCTTAAACTCCATTGTTCCTAAAATTCATTCTTTCATTTTAAAGAACATGAATTTGTACCAGATAGCTAGCAGGTTGGGAGTTGCTTTCCTCTGTATCACTTGGAGGTCTTCCACTGAGATCACTGGGTGGAGGTAAGAGTCAATTAGGCTCATAATTTTATTGGTTGACCATAGTTTTGTCCCACCTCCTGCCCACCTTGTGATTTCCCATTTTTCTCCACACTGGACCTATCTCACCTTGTAGTTTTGCTCTATAAAAGTCCCTATAAAATGTAGAATCCTCAGCAATCCACTCGGGACACTTTCTGTTTCTATGTAAGACAGAAGTTTTCTTTCCTCCAATAAATATGAGAGAGAGAGAGAGAGAGAGAGAGAGAGAGAGAGAGAAAGAAACAAGTGAGTCTAAAAACAAACCAAAAACTATCTCTTTAGATGAGTGGTTTCTTTCCAGGTTCTGCAATTTTGGTCTACTAAGGAACTAGCTTGGTAAATAAGCTCTTCAGACCTGACAAAGTTAACAGTTAAGTTACATCTTACCATGAACATTTCAGCTTATTAAAATAAACCTAGGTGAAACTATAGAAAGCACTGCTAGCTCTGCTTTAGTGCCTAAAATATCACAGTATTACTTAAAAGTAGAAAGAAATCTTCTCCTTAAAAGCAGTTATCACGCCATACAGACTTAACAAAAAAATCCTTGAAAATATATATCATCAGAGGGAATGAAAGTTAAAAGCACTGAGCATGCACTCGCAGTTCTTTAGGCCAAGCTCAGTCGATTTCTTCCATGCGTGATGTGTCATCATCTCTTTCAAGGGATGGCATCTCCTCATTGACAGCAGCAGTGGTGTCATCGGCTGTGGGGTCATCCTCATCAGTACCTAGGCCCAGCTTGATCACCCTGTAAATCCTGTTCACATGTGTCTGTAGGTCTTCCAGGCTGAGGCCAGAGGACAGCAGTGGAGTTTCATACAGCAAGTGGATCAGATTAGCCTTTTGCCTCAAGGTCTTGATAATGGAGTGGTCAGGGTTTATCTCCAGATGCTTCTTTGCTGCCATGTAACCCGTTGTGGAGTTGTCTCTTAGGGCTTGGGCTTTCGTGATTCTTTCCATGTTTGCCATCCAGCCATATGTGCTTGTGACAGTACAGCAAGATGTCACTAATTGGTTTGACACGACTACTTTTTCGACCTTCTTCTCCACAATGTCTTTCATGATCTTGGCACTATATTTTCAATTTCATCATTTTTTTTTTCTCCAAACAGCATAGATCAGAATTTTTTTACTTTAAAAAAAAACTATGTACTTAATATGGGATATCACTGCACAGTTCAAACTCATAGTGATCCTCCTATTTTTAGTGCTGGGATTACAGGCATGCACTACTATGTCCAGCCTGATTGTTTACTTTGATAGTCACCTCGTTTTGTTATGTTTGGTTTAATCGTATTTGATAAATTGATATACTTAATTTTATTTCATTTATATTAATGTCTATAAACTTTTTGGAGATTTTTCTCTATTTTTTCCAAGCTTAAATTACCATTTACTTTATTTTCTAACTTATTAATATTTACTGTATACAAACAAATTTATAATGCAACTTACAGGGCTTTTAAGTGTATCACATGAAATTTTAAGCGACAGAGTTGGGAAGTTGAACTAGTGTCCTTTTGACGCTAATCCAAGCGTTCATTATAAAATGCTGGGGATTCAGAGTGACACCCAGGATTCTAAATGAAGAAACATGGGTTCTATTTGGCCCAGCTTACAGTTACTCTCTGAAAACATAAGTGAGGGGCTATGGTGGCCATACTAACCTAATTAGGTGAGGATTGTTGAACTTCACTGTTTATTGAACCCAGTGACCTAGTATGGCCAGAAAAACAAGTGTGTTGGGTGTGTTCTTCTAGTAGCTCTGGGTGGAGGGATGGGGTCTAGGTTTCCTGTGCTAGGAATATGTCCTTGTAGCCTTAAATCCCAAGTTCTATGGACTCTGTATCCAAAGGTCCATGAATATGGCATTATGGGGTCCTGTTCCAAGTACCAACTCTTATGTCTCTACCTCTCTGGGACTGTTTTGTCCTGAGATGGTTATGCAACCATCATCTTATGGGTGCTTAGATTGGCAAAGCGAGATCGAAGCCCCCTCACCATTGCTCCCTTCTTGAGGTCCCTTAACATGCTGGGAGGGCAGTCATCTAAACAGGTGTCCATCAGGTATGATCATTTTATAAAACCTTCATGGGGCTCCAAATAAGATATCTAGGGCCAGTAAAAAAGTCAAATTTTTTGCTGTTGGTGGGAATCCTTGCTCCTCTGCTTGAGAACACAATTTATCCCATGGAAATTTCATTTAGCCATTATGTTCCTCTCCAATCAATAAATTACAGGAGAAAAAATTCATTTATCACTTGCCACTTGATAGACAAAATATAAACCTAGGGAATATGAGATAAGAATATTGCTCATGGCAAAAGGTGGGTATCCTTGAAAGTCTTTTCATGTTAGGTGTGAAATTCA